>JAKCPI010005885.1:0-10088 GCA_023213315.1 Euborellia annulipes
GTGGCTTTGGGAGTGACGTGGCTGTCTCTGGTTGAGCTGGGCCTGGTCTGGGAGCGTGGCAGAAACGCGACACCCATTATGAACTTCGAACAAACAAAAACAATAGAACCAATAAACAACTTCCACTCCCATGTATCACAAGAGAAGCCATAGAAATTTACAAAAGGCCTGAATGTCTAAACAAAAGAGACGACGCCCTCAATTTCCCAACAACATGGAAAACACTTATTTCTAAACTCCAAACCAAGGCTTTCACACAAATACAAAGACTTCACACACCTCCAAAAACTGTCCCGAAACAACAATATCACGTCCCCAAAACAAACACAAACAATCACAAACAAACCTTGTAACATATCCAACAGCAAATCCATCTCAGCAAACCAAGCCCACGCCCCCAGACCAGGCCCAGCCAACCAGAGACAGCCACGTCACTCCCAAAGCCACGCCCCCAGACCAAGCCCAGCCAACCAGAGACAGGCACGTTACTCCCAAAGCCACGCCCCCAGACCAGGCCCAGCCAATCAGAGACAGCCACGTGACTCCCAAAGCCACGCCCACATGCCCAGCAACAGGTATAAAAGGACCTGCACCTCCGGCTCCCCGTCCAGTTACTCTCGGCCTGGGGGTAGGCAGGTTGAGGCCCCGGGAACCAAGAGCTAACACCCCGACTTGGGGAGTAGGCAGATTGAGGCCCCCAAGTCAGCCCAAACCAAACACAAACCCGATTACACAGAACCAACCACTGTCCATTCCTCAGAGACAAACCCAGACCTCCTGAGGGGCATCCACCAAACACACTGCACCAACACCGACTTGGGGAGTAGGCAGATTAGAGGCCCGTAGTCAACCTAACGGCGAACACAATTACACACACCCAACCTTCCTCCAGTTCTCAGAGACCAATCCACGCCTCTGAGGTCATCCACCAAATTGACCTGGGGACCAGGAAGACTGCGACCCCGTAAGTAGCCCCTCCACCATTACCTCTAACTTCCTTCTCTCTTGAAAATGGCTCCAAAAAGGAGGAAGGCCGGAAACGTCGAGTAAATCTCGGCACCCCACGCGGCTTAACCCGAGAAAACTTGTCTTCGCATATGTATATATATATATATATATATATATATATATATATATATATATATATATATATATATATGACAAAATAAATAATTGTGAGATTCAATTTTTTAAATTGATAAAATATAATTTTTAAAATAATTTAAAAATGATCAAATACTAAATAAATATTTTTCTCAGTTTTTAACAAACGCCAATTGATTTCCCATTATCATTCCCATTTTCCCACTATTAAGTTAAGATTAAAAACGCGATTTTAATACCCTTAATTGAATAATTTTTCTGAAAATTTTCAGTTAAAAAGCCTACTATCCGAAAAAAAAAGTTTCACTTGCATCGTGCTTTCATAAAACCACACAATGTTTTATATTATTGTTATTGTATTGTTATCAGGTTTTTGTATTGATGTTATTTATATTAATTTAGTTTCTTATGTATTATTTATTGTAAACTGGTTTATGGTATGGCGAAGAGGCCAAACACTAACATAAAAAAAAAAAAAAAAAAAGCTTGGCTCATTGTTGTTGTAGTACTTTTATTCTTTAAATCAGCGGTTCGCAAACTTTTTTTGATGTGCGGCCCACTCTTTCCGTAAAAAAAAAAAAAGCGCTGAGAGCCCACAGTATACAGGGTGTTTCAAAAAGGACTTTACAACTTTGAAAATTCATATAAATTTATACAGAGAATCTAGAGAGGTGATTTTAGTGTCAATTTGTAGAGAAACACATCACGATTTTTACCTCAATCTAAAGATGTTCTACCAGTACACATCCCATCGGTAGTCAATTTTTCCTATACTCTTTAGTTTGAGGTAAAAAAAAAAAAAAAAACTTGATGTGTTTCTCGCTAAAATCTGCTATGAAGCTTCTTTGGATAAATTTATATGACTTTGATATTTCAAATCAAAACACAGATCTCGAGTGTGAAAAAAGCCATCTGCCGCTAGTGCTCGTGATAGTGCGATCCGGCACTAGCGAATTAGGTGAGTCAAAACTTGATGTGTTTCTCTACAAAATAGCCGGCCATACACGAACGGTTATTTTTGACGGGCCAAGCCCGCAGGTCACTCCCGTGGGTTTAACCCACGGGACTGACCTGCCGACCAAGGCCTGTCTGTCGCCCACTAACGTGCAGGTCGCGCCCGCCAACAAACCCACCCGCGGACTTCACCTGTGCGTGTGTGGTGTAAACCCGCGGTTTTACCTCCATTTCTCGCGGGCCTGAGACCTTTCATGCATGCTCGATGACGAGAATGAAGGGCCACGGGTTTTTCAACATAACCTAACATTTAGGCGGCCATTTTTATTAGATTTTAGTTTTTAACTCTGAATCTGTCTCTGATATATCATTATAACCTATAAAATTAATAAATTAATAATTATAATTATTATAATATTATATTATAATTATTAATTTATTTTAATTATATTAATAATTATAATATAATAATAATAATAAATATAATTATAATTATAATATTATATAGTATAAATATTATAAATATATTTATTATTGTAATCATAATTATCATAATTATAACTATATATTTATTATATAATTATAATTATATTTATTATTATAATTATAATTATCAATTTATTTTAATTATTTTATATTAATTTTATAGGTTATAATGATATGTCAGAGACAGGTTCATATTAGAAAATGGCCGGCTAAATGTTAGGTTATGTTGAAAAATTTAAAATAAACCTGTCAGTTTTAACAGAGCGTTTGGCCTGCCAGCTAGATCCGCCCGTGTGTGTGCAAGCGTCAGGCCGCGGTTCTGGGGCTTTGCCTACAGTTCGATAGTCGCGCCACTACAGGCCGCGCCCGCGATTTTCCAAGAAAAAACCGTCACCTGTCAAAAATACCCGTTCGTGTATGGCCGGCTATTGACATTACAATCACCTCTCTAGGTTCTCTGTTCTCTGTATAAATTTATATGAATTTTCAAAGTTGTAGAGTCCTTTTTGAAACACCCTGTATATGTATATTTTTAATTTTTCCTTTCCTTAAACGTCCGCTGCCCAGTTCCAATCAGCCCGCGACCCACAGGTTGGGAACCGCTGGTTTAAATAAATATTGAATCATCGCCCTATTCCCGCGATGCGGGGTCGGCGGACCTAACTTCCTCCCTCTAACACTATCATTCGTTTTTGCGACCGGAAGAAATAGGACAGGCCGGCCCGTCGCCTGTTGAAAAGAGGAAGGAAGAGAAAGACATACAAAGAACTGCCCCAGCTCGGGTAGCTCGTGGTCGCCCACGTACCCACAAGTCGTGGGCTCTCTGAGCGAAAAAAATAAATATTGAATACCAAATACAAAAAAAAAAACATAAAATGAATAAACAAGTCTATTGAGTAAAACAAAAACAAAAAAACAAAAAAAAAAAGTGCGAGATGTTATCTTCTTTCCATTTGAATGGGAATATGTGTTTATTTGTTTGTTAGCTGGTTGGTTGGTAAATGTTAATGTTAATTTTGCCATTCAACGTAATGACCCAATTTAAATGCTTCTGGTATTTAAAAAAAAAAAAAAAAAGGTTTTATTGGTTGATGATGAAGGAATGAAAATCCATAGCACCTAGTATGAATACGTCAAAGGAATGAATAAAGTCTTTTTCCTTATTTACGTATTTTATCTTCTCTTATGAATATTTTATCATAACTAGGCATTAAATACGGTATTTATCTATGTCTACGTTTCGGTGAATATGCGCCATCCATCCTCAGGACCTCGAAATACAATTTTTATACACTGCGCGTCAAAAATAACGATAACACGATATTTTAAATGTAGATAAGTAGAGTTTATAGCTGGTAGTTCAATCAGGATAGTAAAAAGGTGAAGAAAATCTGCAGCTAGTTGTATTTTATTCCCACCACGTTGACGTTTCGATCCCGGTTGAGATCATCCTCAGAACTAATGTATACATAACAAGACACGAAATAAAGATTAGTATCGGGAAAAAGCATTATCAATCATTATCAATTTTTTCACTTGTATATAATCTTCAGAATTTTTAAGAAAATTTAATTTAAAAATTCTGAAGATTATATACAAGTGAAAAAATGTATAATGATTGATAATGTTTTTTCCCGATAGCCTACTAATCTTTATTTCGTCTCTTGTTATGGACACATTAGTTCTGAGGATGATCCCAACCGGGATCGAAACGTCAACGTGGTGGGAATAAAATCATGAAATACAACTAGCTGCAGAATTTCTTCACCTTTTCACCTATCCTGATATTTTAAATGATACTCTAATTTAAGAAACATTTAATATGAAATATCTTCTATACATTTCTAAGTAAATTTAACACAAATACAAATCATTTTAATCAATTTAATATACAGTAATTTAAATAAAATAAAGACAAATATGTCGATTTTCAATTTGAGGGACAAATCAACATAATTTCGATATGTTTAGTTGGATATTAATTTAAAATTTTGATTTTATAAGAATTTCAAATAAAATAGACTTTAAAATGGAAAGATTAAATTTTTGAAATTTCGCGTTAAATAAAAATAATTAGAGATTTTTCTCTTTATTTTATTTAAATTGTAATTATTTATTAAAATGATATGGATTTGTGTTAAATTTACTTAGAAATGTATAGAATATTTCATATTAAATGTTTAATAAATTACAGTAACATTAAGATAGATTAAAACAAAAAAGTGTTACGCAGAGAGGCGTGCCGAGGGGGGGGAGTCCGCCCCCCAGTCCCCGAGCCGGCATAGGCCCCCAAATATTTGTCTTTGAAGGCCCCGGGACCCTCGGGGCTCAGGGATATACGCTATTTTAAAAATATCTTTGTGTAGGGAGGAGGGGGATATTTAAAAATGAGTTCCCCCCTTCCCACCCTCGAAAAATTCAATATACACCACTGGTACAGAATGTACATAGGCACCCTCTTCTAGTGACGCCCCAGGCCTCCAACTGTCTCGGGACGCCTCTGTTTGGCCCGGCGCACATTGAACGCAGCCGAGGCGCAGCCGAGGCAGAGCATAGGCAGAGGTCTTTTTGTAATACACGCGTTTCAATAGGGCAGCGCACATTGGACAGAGGGCAGGCGTAGCATAGGAATAACTCTGCAGAGCCTCTGTCTGGTTGTGGTAGCAACACAGTTTCCTACGTCCTCTGTCGCCTCTGCGAGCTTTTTAACTTTAACTTTTATTTATTTTTATTTGATTTATTAGCTTTTTATAAGTTAATAGTATGGAACAACTAATCCAATTAGTCCAAGATCATCCCGTGTTGTACGATACAACCCACCCGGATTACATGCAGACAAAATTGAAGGATGATCTGATGATCTCAAGGTGGGATCCGATTGCTTCAGAGCTAAAATTTACGAATGGTGACAAAAACAAATAAAATAAAATTGAATCCTTCTGAATCTTCTCGATTGGCCTCCTCAACATGAAATATGATAATATATATATAATAATTATGCTAATAATTTAAATTTAACACGAAAATTAAATATTTTGTGATTGAATTTCATTTTAATATGTTTGATTCTCAAATGCAATGATTGAATTTCAATATATTAAAATGATTATTTTTTTTTCTTGAAATAAAATACAATTTTAAAACTAAATTCATAAATATTTAAGATTTTTTCCTCCATTTCAAATGACATGTTTGCAACAGAGGCAACGCAGTACTGCGTTCAATGTGCGGTGACCTGACAGAGGCCTATTCCTCTGCTGCGCCTCCACTCTACCTCGGCTGCGCCTCGGCTGCGTTCAATGTGCGCCGGGCCTTTAACCATGACTGGTCGCGCAGCAACCTTTGGTAAAATAAAGTTTTGTACTGTGCTTGTCACACCAGATTATTTGTGTCGAAATATATTTAATTTCCGTCAATATATTAGAATTCAAGATGTCAAATTTATAATCATGAGAAAATACAAATAAATTTTGTTACCATGGCAACCATTTCTCCTATCTTTTCTATGAAGTACAAGAGTAAAGTGTGCTTCAAACAATTTTGAAGGCAAAATGAGAACATAGATTTTAAAGAACATCTAAAAAAATTTTTGTTTAAAAGCTTATTTTCACGCTCCCGGGGAGTGTGTAACTTAGGCTATATATAAAATTTCACCTAGACAGACCAAGTCGCGAAAACCACTTTTTTGGATTCAGGAGACCTCAAAACGTGTATATCTATTAAAATCTAGATCAAATTTTTGGTATGAATCCAATTCTTTCTCTCTATATATATTAACATATATAAAGGTAAGAGAAAGTAAAAAGGCACGTAACGGACATGACAGTCAGTTCACTTGAGTCGGAGCAAGTGCATAGTACTTAATAACAGCTGCAGAATAAGCAGTCGAAACGATGAACGTACAGTATTTTATATTTTTAATAAATAATTAATCACAAACATGTGGTCTATAATTAAAAATTCCCCTAATAATACTAATTCAAACCACAAAAGCTTTAATAAACACATTCGTGATAGATATAACCTAGTTGATAGATACTATTAGTATTTATTTATTTTTACTGGTTGGTTTTGACGTTTATTATTAAATAAAAGAGAAGCTAAAGAATACATATGTTGTTGTCTTCCTTTTATTATTTTCCTACAAAAAAAAAAAAAAAAAAAAAAAAAAAAAGAAAGAGAATATTAAAATTAATATAGGTTTTATGCAAAGTAGATGAGCGGCTGGCTGCAATGCAACTCAACAAAACAATAAACAAGAGTATTTACTTTGTTTAGTGAAATATTAGCAAAAGCCCTATTTAAAAGAGAGACGAAGAAAACAAAATAATAATATAGCTATTAAAAAAAAAAAACATCTTCTGATCGGCTGAATAAAAAAAATCACAGAAACCTATTCAGCTTATTCTGCATCCCGTATCAAATAATGAGCACTTGCTCTGATCCAAGTGAACTGGCTGTCATGTCTGTTACGTGCCTTTTTTAAATATATACAACGACGTCACCGCCATCTGCAGGCATTCCCATGTAGTTAGATTCAAATTTTACCGCCATTTTCACTCATTCCCATTAAGTTAGCCACAATCATCATATGTTTACATAAAAAGCATGATGTTACGAGGGTAGATCAATAAGTCCGTGACTTTTTGAATGAAACACAGGTTTTTGGATAAAAAAATTATTTTATTTTTCAACGTAGTCTTCTTTGAGCTCTATACACTTTGTCCAATGTTTTTATCCCTTCCAAAGAATAAGATTTGTCGAGTGTATCAAAATCAAATCTCTTTCCGCCGAGCCATTTTTTCAGGTTTGGAAACAAGAAATAGTCACTGGGGGCTAAATCCGGAGAATAGGGCGGATGAGGGAGCAATTCGTATCCCAATTCATGGAGCACACGAAATTCACTTTTTTCCAATTTCTTCTCAAATCACGAGGTAGTCTGCTATTACTGGATGTCAAACATAAACTAAAAGACCCAGTTGGTTCAAATTTCGACAGGAGTCAGCTGATAGTTGCCTACTGACAGGAGCAGTGTTGCCATTTCAGTTAAGAGGCGGGAAATTCAAAAAGTCACAGACTTATTGCCCTGCCAAAAATTTTGCAGGTGTTTTTTTTTGGTCTTTGAATCAATTCATATGGTACCCATACTTTTGGATCTTTCTGCTAAACGTCTAGAAATTGTTGCTTGATCAACATTTAACATTTCTGACTTAAAGTGTTATCATCTTCGTCTTTCAAATAAATTCTTTAAGAAGAGCTGAATCAGAACTTTAGCATTCGCTGATACAGTAGTTTCAGAAAATAAAAATCATAGTATGGGTCCTTTTTAATTTAATCCATTCATTTTCATGGTTTAATCTTATAAGAATAGAATACGAAAAGAGAAGGAAATATTCCTTTTGCCACCCACCCACCTACTACTAAAGTCATGAAATTAATTCCCATTACAATTACGTGTACACTCACTCTCGTATTCATTTCCATTTAATGAATATAAATATGCATTTAAACATTGTACAGTATTTATTATAGGCCATGGGGATAAAATAAAAATAAACATCTCTCTCTTTAAAGGCAAAGAATGAATAAACAAAATTAACGTAGAAGAAGGCAAGGGACATAAAGGTTTTGGTGTAATTAGTTTTTTTTTAATATCCCTTCTCTCGAACTTTAGCCAGCTATTTTCATTAAACACTAAAAATTATCTCTTCTTTGGTTGTCTGTCTCTTTATTATCATTTTACATTTTATTATTACGTACGTATTTTTTTTTTGGAAGTAACTAACAATACATAATCCAGACATAAAAGAGAATTTTCCATTTATTCATAACGATTTTCATCTCTTTTTTTTCTCGTTAATTTATATAAAAAAGAGGATCTTTTCAATTTACTTTTCTATTCTATTATCGCTCTCTTCCACTATTGAGGCCATTTTGGGGTTTATATATTGATTAAATTGTATCGATGACGTTTCACATGCTGATTCCTAGGGGCCACCACAGTACCCGAGGTTTGATTATTTGATAATTTGCTTCCATTGTTAGGCTGACAAGTGAGAAATTTGCATATAAAGGGTGGTCCTAAACTATATGTCAAAAATGTAGAGGCAGGTAGAGGGGATCTAAATAAGCAGAAATGTATGAGCGGTAATGCCGCCTTGACCCGGCAGAGAGCGCTGATAAAATCGCTTTGCTAGCTAGATTCATCAGTAAGCATCACTTCCCCAATATATGTGCGAAAATCACATCTTCCAAAGCCAGTTCCATGCTTGGAGGCATAAAACGATTCATTCGTGCGTAACTCTTAATGAAGACGCACCTTGTACATTCTTTGGGCACCTAATACATTTCCTTCTGCAACCCCATACATGAAATGCATGTTGGCCAGCTCCGCATTGCTGAAATGATGCATGCTGCGGGAAATAAAGAATCCAGCTAGCGCTCTTTAACGGCGCAAGGCGGCATTACTGTACACACATCTACTTGTCTTTACATTTCTGACATATAGTTTAGGACCACCATGTATTTATAGTATGTGTTGGTGTTGGTCGAGGATCCTAGTGCAAAGGGTAGAACACGGATGCTCCAGAAAGCCTGGAGATCCTGGGTTCTATCCCTGGGGGTTTGACACACCAACAAATATTACAAATATATGATTTAAATGAAGTAGATAAACCATAAGATCTGATCTATTCTATACAGACTCAAGGTGTCATGAGTAATGTAATCGAAATAAGTGAGGGTTACTTTATTCATTTTTCAATAGAATTCTTCTTCTCTCCTCGTCTTATTCCCGCGATGCGGGGTCGGCGGACCTCACTCTTTTCCTCTAAGCCTATCATGTGTTTTGCGACCGGAAGAAATAGAACAGGCCGGCCTGTCGCACGGTCTGACGCCTGTTGAAAAGAGGAAGGAAGAGACAGACATACAAAGAACAGAGCTCACAGCTCGGGTCGCTCGTGGTCGCAATCCACGTACCCACAAGATGTGGACCCCTGAGCGATCATTTCTCTATAGAATTAAAAACTCTGGTTGTCAGGATGAATGAATGAATCACTTAATCGTGCCTACGCTTCCTGCCTATTCTGATAAGATATCTTTCTTGTTGTTTGGCTAATTGCGGATTAGGGATTCAAACAAAACTCGAGTGCAAGTTTAGTTTATTGCAAATAATCCAAGATTCCTCTTGGGTTGACAACTTCCGGTGTAATTCAGAACTATGAACGGCTTAAGAATAAACAATACTCGATCTGTGAGTGGACTAGACAAATTCTTACATAGTTTTTTTTTTTATTCCTGGCTAAAATAAAGTCCCACCTTAGGACATCATACAACACATCTTTCCGGGTTTAATGCTGCTCAGCTCTTAACATCTGACTCAACGCAATTTCGATATTATATTTGAGTGTCTTTATATAACCACCAAAGGCTAATAGATCTTAATGAGATTTCAGGGAATTTACTTCCAACCTCAAACTACTAAGGTATCATGATTAATGTAATCGAAATAAGTGAGGGTTACTTTATTCATTTTGCTATCACGT
>JAKCPI010005887.1:0-48852 GCA_023213315.1 Euborellia annulipes
GGGAGTGCATAGCCTTGATAACTCCGATTTGAACGAAATTTTTTTTACGTGTAGTACTTGATGAAAGACAAATTCTCTTTAAGCGAGAGAGCGCGCTTTTCAACGATTCGTCTAAAAAAAAATGTTAAAGATTTTGCCTGCATGCCTTAAGCCGTTGCTAATAATAACATTTACAAAAGTCGCGATGGCTAGATCGGTAGAACGCATTCTTTGTAAACAACAAATCCCGAGTTCGAAATTTGCCTTGTGCAACTATTTTTTTTTTTTTTTTTTTGTGTAATTAATTATTTTTTTTGTTTCAGAATATTTTTCAATATTAATAAATAAATAAAAAGTTTTTTTAAATTATTGGCATTTAATTTCCAACATGTTCCATATATTTAAAGAAAATTCGAATTCGCGAATTTTTGTAAATGTTATTGTTAGCAACGGCTTAAGGCATGCAGGCAAAATCTTTAACATTTTTTTTTAGACGAACCGTTGAGAAGCGCGCTCTCTCGCTTTAAGAGAATTTGTCTTTCATCAAATACTACACGTAAAAAAATTTTCGTTCAAATCGGTGTTATCAAGGCTATGCACTCCCCTTGTTAGAAAAAATGATGCGATTTCTTTTGAAGATCGTGCCAGGCCCTCTGTACTGCCCAAATTACAATTCTTTTTGCCCGATAAAACGATCTATAAAGTAAAAAATCTTTTTTTAAAATTTACTAATAAACCCAGTACATATCGTGGGGGACTTGGCTGGAATCAGCACGACGAAGCTGATAATCAACTCTGAGCCTAGGGACCTTGTTCATAATTTCAGGGGCAATTTATTGTCATATTTGAACCGCTTTCATACTGTTAATTTAACTTTTATTCAAGATAAGGCATAGGTTCACGCTTCCGCAAGCACAAAAAAGTGGCTTTCAAGCCAAAATATCCCTGTTTTGGAATGGCCCCCGTACTCGCCCCATCTTATTCTCATTAAGGACCTCTAGAAGATGCTTATCCTCGAAGGTTACTGCGATTGCCGACAATTCCCCAGTGTCGACAAGCGAAAAATCGCTATTGGCATGTCTTAGGACCGAATCCTGTATCAGCATCTTATTAAGCTAGTCAATTGTCTTCCCAAGTTAATTAATTTATAGATTGAAATTGACTGAATAATAATTAAATATTAGAGTTGTTAATATCTTATAAAGTTTGAAAGTGGATCTAAATCACCTTACTACGTTTAAACAGTAAATTTTCAAAGATGTTGATAAGAGAAGTGGCTGTTCAACGATTAGAATGGGAGAGAGGATCTCAGCCAAAAGGAGAGCCTCTATCGAATAAAAATCTCAAGAGTTAAAATGCGACATATCGAAGGGAGGTATTCTACAGTGAGGTACAATATTAAGTCCCACCCAAGCATTTTCTACTTGTGATTATTTCATTGTTTTTAAAAATTTATTTATTTGAAATTCCTATCGGGATCCCCGTTTATTTACCCGAGGTGCTTTCGTGCACGAAGATACACACCTCAAACCCAACCGGCCTCTGGCCGTAGCCATCTACCGGCACCCCGTGAAGTTACATCATTTCCTATCTCTAACTCCTCCTCCAGCTTTCGTCTCTAGCTAGTGAACTTAATTTTTATTTCTGGTTCCAACCGGCTCCTTATATCCAACCTCTTCTATGCTAGGGAGGATGTCCTAGTTTGAGGAGGGACTCCCTCAGCACCGGCGTGTAGCCTACTTCTTTCGAAGAATGCATCACTGAGAGGGAACCTTCTTTTACGTCCCTTCCACAGGACGGGATGTCACAACAACTCCCTCTCCTCGTAGAGTTGCCTGAGCGCTATTGTGGTAAGATCCTATATTCCAATCCAGGGCTTGCTTGAGGATTTGTTTACATTAAATAAATATTTTTATTTAATGAAAAATCCCGCACGCCAAGGATTTGAACAGGGATCTTCTTTGCAGAAGCTGATACCCTAGCTCACTACACCAGCGAGCCCTCTGTTTTTAAAAATATATTATATATTTTTTAATGGAAACTTTCATGGTTCATACCTAGAAAATTTCCAATAAAGATTTTCATTTTCTTTTATAAAAACAATAAAATAATCACAAGTAGAAAACGCATGGGTGGGACTTAATATTGACCCTCACTGTACATAAACATATCTCCTTTAATAAGAACATATTTTAGAAGATTCTGGGACGGAGGTTTTCCTTAATTAAAAATTAGGTGTTGGCTGTGTCTTCTACACAGCCGGTGGCTTTTTAACGTGACAACGTCTTTTGCTTGACTTCAAAAAAAATTTTTTTCTCTTACCTATATTGAAATATAAAGAGAGAAAGTATTGTTTTTTTTTTACTAGTAGTTTGTTTTCATAAATAAACATGTTCAAACATTTTCATTGAAACAATATATGACAGAGGTGGCTTTTTTTTATCCATTAAAGGCGACTTATGCTTAAAAAATGAGGTTTTTCGAGAAAAAAACTAATTTTAGCGTTAATTACTGGGGATTTTTTTATTTATTCTATTAGAGGTTATCTTTCTGCACCAAATGACATCTCATTTAGTCAGATCTGATTAGCCGTTCGGAATCTACAGGGGTTTAAAATTTCGAAAAACGAAATCCCGCCGAGTGCTCTCATGCGGTAAAATGACGTCATATCAAAAAAATGAAAAAATTACCTCTGGGCATTGGACCACTCTTTCTAAAACTATATTTAGATTTAATGTAGCTTTTATGGTCAAGTAGCTAGGCGTTACATAAATAGGGCTATTTTTCGATATTTTTTTGCCTAAAAAATGAGGTTTTTCGAGAAAAAACTAATTTTGGAGTTAATTACTGGGGATTTTTTTATTTATTCTATTAGAGGTATTCTCTCTGCACCAAATGACATCTCATTTAGTCTGATCTGATTAGCCGTTCGGAATCTACAGGCGTTTAAAATTTCGAAAAACGAAATCCCGCCGAGTGCTCTCATGCGGTAAAATAACGTCATATCAAAAAAATGAAAAAATTACCTCTGGGCATTGGACCACTCTTTCTAAAACTATATTTAGATTTAATGTAGCTTTTATGGTCAAGTAGCTAGGCGTTACATAAATAGGGCTATTTTTCGATATTTTTTTGCCTAAAAAATGAGGTTTTTCGAGAAAAAAACTAATTTTAGCGTTAATTACTGGGGATTTTTTTATTTATTCTATTAGAGGTTTTCTTTCTGCACCAAATGACATCCTATTTAGTCTGATCTGATTAGCCGTTCGGAATCTACAGGGGTTTAAACTTTCAAATTAGAATTTACCGCAGCACGGTAAAATAAAATGGTAGGAAAAAAATAAATGATGAAATCTTTAGCTGAAAACTCATTCTTTCTAACCGTATATTTCCCATAATTATATCTCTTAAGATAGAAGAGTTATTAAAGCCGATAAACTTTTTCGTGCATGCCCCTCTAACCTGCCTCTATAGACACATGATTTGTAAGACGTTGTCACGTCAAAATCGAATAGCCGCAGTGGCACATCAGTAGTGAGGGTGCCACTGCGGCTATTCGAGTTTTTAATTAAAAAAAATACATTACATATATGCAAAAAAAATTTCATCCCGATCGGTAGAGGTAATATGGGAGTTATGATCAAAAAACCAAGTGGAACTAAATCACTTTAACGGGCTGTTTCTCATTTTGGTTTCGAAATTGTTTGAAGGCCACTTTACTCTTGTACTTCATAGGAAAGACAGGAGAAATGGTTGCCATAGTAACAAAATATAAATATTTTCTCATGTTTATCAATTTTACATCTGTGGAAACTATATAAATATATAATAGGGTGCCACTTATTTACCACGTTAACACGTGGCGTTCGTTTCCGAAAGTTTTCAGTGATCACCCATTTAAAGGATATTGAGTTTCTATTAAGTGACTGTTTAAAATTTACTGTGTTTATTTAACTGATCATAGGCTTCGAAACGGGGGGGGGGGGGAATACATTGTCCTACCCCCCTCCCCACCGGGGTTGGAGGGGGAATGCCAAAATCATATATTAGTTATATATTTTATTTATTAATGAATAAGAGAAAAAGCAGCCAAAAGCAAAACAAAATAAATTTTTTTCTTTTTAGCTTTATTAATTATCAATGTGGATGTTCCGACCTTCTTCAGGACATACCGTATACAATGTTTGCTTCGAGACTAAGGGGGCTCTTGGCAACTCCTAACATATTGTTAGTGCGAACATTCGTCGGATAGCTCTCCCTCTCGAATTAGAAGTCATGCCGACGAATGTTCGCACTAACAATATACTAGGGGCAGGGGCGTAACTAGTCTTGAAGGGAAGGAGAGGGGCGAAGCTTAACTAGGGCGCCGTTTATCGTTCGACCTTTTTTTTTTTTTTCTAATAGGCCATACCAATCTTATATCTAGGATGCCCTATATGGGTATCGAAGGGCGCCAAAGTCTTGAGGTGCCTGGGGTGGAGGGAGGAGGCACTCACCTTGTTACGCTACTGGTTAGGAGTGGCCAAGAGGCTCCTTTAAACTTGAAGCAAACATTGTATATGTTCTGAATAAATTGGGAAATCCAAATAAAAAATGCATTTTTCACAAAAATTGCGATTTGGGGTCCATAGGGGCCGAATTTCAAAAAATCCCGAAACCATGAATTTAGACCGACGCTTAGAGCGAAAAAGGCAAATTGTAAACAAATTTTAATCACTATAAGTTTTGATATTAAAAAAAAATATAAGGCAAGAGCACCACCTCTTAATATTATTATATTGAGCTAATATTTTATTGGAATTACTTCTCGATATATTGTAACAAAATTCCACCCAGCACGACCTCCCAAAAAGAAAATTGAAAAATAAGTGGTACCCTAAATATATATATATATATATATATATATATATATATAACACAAAAAATCTGATATGCTGTGCGACTAGTCACACCAGATTTTTCTTAATGGATTAAGAAAATTTTGTATTTTTCACCTAAAATCCAATCTAGTGAATCCTTTATAAAAATCTAAATTGAGTTGAGCATCAGATAAAAATTGTGGTCTTGTCGTTGTCGGAGGAATCTAGCCATAGAAACTAGATGCTAGGGCATCTAATAAATCTGCAAACAGAAAAAATAATCGTTTTTAATTTGAACCAATATTATCGTAGTAAACTTGCTTAAATAAAAATTTTTTTTTTTTTTAATTAAATATTAATATATTTTTATGTTTAATGATTATGGCTCAATAGGGAATTTATATATACACAGTGGAGAAATTTAAATTAGACGCTCATTTGAATTGAATATCATGTGATTTATATTAATATTCTTTGAAATGAATAATTTTTCACATATACTGGTATTCAGGGATGGGCAAGTTACTCGATTTTGAGTAACGAGATACAAAATACCAATTACTTCAGATTTTTGTAACGAAATACAAGATACCAATTATTCACGGGTTTGTGTAACGAGATACAAGATACCAATTACGTATTTCAAATACATTGAAAATACCAATTACAAACAAATTTTTTTCCTTGATTTTAAAATACTTTTTGGATGGGTAATTCTGGAACTAGAGCCCTGCACGGGTACGGGTTGGCCCGTAGGCCCGTTACCCGCCCGGCCCGCGGGCTTTGGAGGCCATGAAAAAATTACGGGCGGATACAGGAGGGTAGCAAGTCTAAATAAACGGGTTCGAGCGGACGGGCATGCAAATGAAATTTTATTTATAAATTACTAGACATTTGTTCATTCATTCACTAAATCTCGGGCGGGTATGGGCGGGTTTGAAAAAATTCCGGGCGGGCCTGAAGAATGGTAAAAAATTACGGGCCGGGTACGGGCGGGAAGTCAAAAAAAAAATACGGACACGGGCCGGTCTGGGCCAAAAAAAATCGGCCCGTGCAGGGCTCTATCTGGAACCCTAAATAAATTTAGTTTAGGAAAGTGGCAGCTAAACTTATATTGGAGAATACCTTTGGAAAATCGAAAACAATAAAATTATTCATGACACTAAAAAAAATTTATTTATAAAAATATGAAAAGGTTTCAAAAAACCAAGTTTTCAAAAGTTTTGTCGGATAATCTGGAACTTGATGGAGAATGAATAAACCCGCAAATGAAAACAATCTTTCAACTGGGGCAGAAGAACAAAGATTTAGTCGTTGAGAGCACAGATCAAACGTTGAGAGCTGGTTGAAAGAAGAAAGCAAAAAAGTTTTTTAACGAAGAGTGAAAATTTGGCGGATTGATTGACTTCTCGTTACTGGTTTTTACTAAGATCCGAAGCAGAGAACCCACACGACGATTACATACAGTAATATTAAATAAATTAAAACGATTTCAGCTCCCTCTGCAAGACTTTTTACACTGCGGCAAATTAAAAAAAAAAAAAGTATTTGGTATCTCGAATTTCAGATACCAATTACTAAAAAATGTAACGAAATACAAGATAGCAATTACTTTGCCAATGCTGTAACGAGTTACAAGATACCAATTAATATTGTATTTGGTATCTTGTATTTCAAATACATGTAACTGATTAACGCCCATCCCTGCTGGTATTTATTATGATTTGTCTTAAACGGGGAAATTTATTTAAACAATATATTTATAAAAATTATATATTTTAAAAATTTTATACCATCTTTATATATTTATATATATATTTTACCTAAATGGAAAATGTAAATTCTTATACTATGTAGTATTCTTTGACCATCATGTTCATTTCGACACTCGGCGTTCGTTTATCAAAAGACCTCGACTCTGTTTGCTAAATCGCCGGCACCATCTTGAATTTGAAAATATTTGAAATTATATCCATCATCACAGGTTGTACTTTGCATGAAACAATTAAAAATAAAACACATTAAAATAAATATACCCAATTTAATCATTATATTAATAAATAACAAAGTATAGTAATATAACTTTAATTAAATTAGACTGTTAACACAAGTTGGAGAATGGCAGTCTTTTAGTCTATTGTTGTTTAATATTAAAAAAAAAATCCAAAAATATTTTGGCCAAACATAATATAATAAAAATTATTAATCTTATTAATTATTTAATAAGATAAGATTAAATATGAATTCGGTATCGTGGAATGAAATATGGGCAGCTGTTTATCCAGATTAATTTCCATAACTCAGGAAAAAAAATCAAATTATTTGAAAGGCCCATTTGATTGGGATGAGATGCTAGTAGACCTATATCCACTTTGAATGCACATTTAATTTAATTTTATTAAAAATGTAAATAATATATAGGCTTACATTTCAATCAAACGTTGTAAACATATATTTTTTCTTCTTTTTAGGAAAAAGAAATGCTTTTCAGAAGCGTCCGCTGGTCCTTGAATCATTTTTCTCATTGAATGGAGATATCAAAATGATTTAAACTCAAATATCTTTCTTTCCGATTGAAAGGTGAGAAATTTAATTAAATATTATTATGAAAAGTTTAAATGATGAAAGACCAATATTAAGAATAATGAATTACATATACCTGTATATCATGTGTTGGTCCATGAAGAATAATTATTTATTTAATAAATTTTATTTAGTATATAACTAAATGGGAAGTCAGAGAGAACCGAATTTAGGTGATCTAATTTTACAAATTATTATAATTCCATTATGAAAAAATCTGATTGCATCATTAGATTAAAAATTTTAAAAAGGGATAATATTTAATAACACTCTGACTGCATATTTAGCTATATAAAATAGAGATTCAATTATATTACCTTTTTATTATTAGTAGTATTTTCATTGCCAAACGTTAAAAATTTATGTTTTAAATTTTCTTTCTAGAAAAAAAAAAAAAATTTGTCTCCTAGTAAACGGATTTCAATTTATTTTTAAAAGAGACGAAAAATTCAATGAGTGAAATTCAAACATCGCTGTTTCGGATTAAAAGGTGAGAAATTTTATTAAATATTATTGATAATCCCTAATTTTTATATCCATTTCAAATAGATCAATTTTTGACAGATAGACTAACTTAACCCAAAAATTGAAATATAAATTTTCCAACATTAAAAAAAGCTCCAAATATGATTTAATTAAAAATAGAAAATATTTAAATTTCAATTCATTAATTGTAAAATTTATAATAGCACAAATGATATAATTCTAGTTATTTTCAAGAAATAAATAAAAGATTATATTTGAAACCGCGAAAATTTGAAATTTATATTGTATAGACAAAATAGTATTTAACAAGACATATGAGTGTTTTTTATTGGTGAGGCCAAACATCCCATGGCCCCCGGGAATCGAACCCAGGATCTCCGGGGACTTATTGAGGGACGCACTGGGGGAGGCTTTGAATTCTGAATTCGTAATGCTCGTCGGGGATTTTAATGCTCGAATTGGACATCTGAATCAGGGTGATGATGATCTGACAAATCGTCTGATGATAAGCCCAACGAGAACAACAATGGATACCACCGTCAACGCTAGGGGCAGAGCACTGGTAGAGTTCATGGAGGAGAATGGCATGATGGTGATAAATGGCAGAACGATGAGCGACACACCCGCGAGACCAACATTCATTGGAAACCAGGGACGATCGACGATAGATTTGGCTTGGATAAGCATCTCGCTTTCGGAGCTCATTGAGGATTCGTATGTGCTGGACTCTGTACTGGATTCAGACCATTTTCCTTATGTGATCTCGATCTCTGGGGACGAAATTTTGGACAGCCCGTCAAATAGTAATTTGAAAGGAACCATCGAAAAATTTGTCTGGAAGCAGGAGCTGAATAATGCTTTCAAAGCATGTACAAGCGATAACCTGGATCTTTCCTTGATTTACACAAATAGTGAAGAGGATAATTATCAACACCTAGTCGGCGCTCTGAAACAAACAGCTCGTGAGCTAAACCTAAGGAGGGAGTACTTGGTGGGGAGTGGGGGACCTAGGAGGAGAGGTTGGTTCAGCGCTGACTGCTGTAGGGCCAAAAAGGAAATGCATGCAAAATACAGGGTTTGCAAAAAATTTCTCTTCGTCGAGCCATATATGTCGAGCCACATCGCGTCTAAGAAGGAGTACAAAGAACAAACCAAGATTAACAAGAAAAACTACTTCGCCGAGATTACCGCAAGATTCTCCAACTTAAAAAACCCTGGGGAGTTTTGGAGCACGTTTAGAAGTTTGTCCAGAGGCAGAGCGATCGATAACGTCATCGACTTGAAGATCTGGCATGATCATTTCACCAGAGTGTTTAGGTTGAAGAGTGTTTTTGTCCATGCTTATAGATGTGGAGTCGGCCATCCATTCCTGGATAGACCAATTGAACTGGCAGAGCTAGAAGTGGTACTCAAGAATTGCAAAAACGGAAAATCACCGGGCCCGGATGGTATCCCCAACGAGTTTCTTAAAAACCTTGATTCACGAGGAAAAAGTTTTGTATTGAAATCATTTAACAAGATTCTTGTAAGCGAAAAGATACCAAAAGCATGGTCGGAAACTCACATAATACTTCTGCACAAGAAGGGAGACCTTACGGAGCCAGATAATTACAGAGGAATATCCTTAATGAACACAATCGCCAAAGTTTTTAGTTCTACCCTAACCCATAGAATTGCAACCTGGGCAGAAGAAGGAAATAAAATACCTGAGTGTCAGTCTGGATTTCGGAGTGGACGTGGATGTACGGATAACCTGTTTGTCCTGTCTGCTGTTGTGGGCTCTCACCTCAGACTCAAAAAAAGAAAGATCTACGCCGCTTTCATCGACTTCAAAAAAGCATTTGATACAGTGAATCACGAGCTCTTATGGGAAAAATTGTACCACTTGGGACTTAGCGAAAAACTGATTCGTATTATCAGCAACTTATATCGTGACGCCAGAGCCCAGGTCAGAATTAACAACATTTGCTCAGATCCCATAAAGATTGAGCGGGGTGTTCTGCAGGGGGATCCTTTGAGCCCGCTTCTTTTCAATCTGTTCACGGCTGACCTACCGGAGTTCCTATCGAATACAGCTCAGGGAGTGGCCCTAGACTCACATACTTACATCACTTCCCTCATGTACGCGGACGACCTTGTGATACTGAGTGACACGCCGAGAAAACTACAAAAATTGTTGGAGACATTGGAATCATACTGTAGCAAGAATCATCTGACAGTCAATACAAACAAATCAAAAATTCTGATATTCAGGCGTTCTGGGAGATACGAAAAAGACCTCAGGTTTATATTCAAACTCCAAGCATTAGAAATAGTGAACGAGTATACATATCTCGGTATCGTTCTCAGCTCATCGGGTCTTTTTCGCAGAGCAGCGAAGCATATGACCAGCAAAACCAACATAGCTATGGCAAGAATAAGAAGCGTTATTAAAAGATCTGGAACGAGCGACTATGGGGCTACTTTTAGAATCTACGAGTCAACTGTTTTAAGCGTTCTGCTTTATGCGGCGGAAATATGGGGCCTAAACTACGAAAAAATATTGGAATGTAGCCAGGTGAAGTTCTTCAAGTCCCTGTTTCATCTCAATATATCCACACCGGATCACGTCATCCGGTGCGAGTTCCTGCAACCGAGATTGATCACGCACGTATTTAGGAGAGCACTGTTGTGGGTGACCAAACTGATGGCCATGGGCCCTAATAGACTCCCTCGTTTGTGCTTTGAGAGACTACGCCTGCTGAGTGAAATAGAGGGAATGGATACCAGGTACAACTGGGTAGCGCAGATGAGGGGATACTTCTTGCTCATGGATAAAGAAGATCTATGGAGAGCCCAGGACGGTGAATTGCTCAAAAAAAATGCAAACAGCCTAATAAACGAACTCCAAACTTACTACTATAGATTGGATATTGAGAGAGCAAACAACTCTGAATATTGCCCAATGTACGAATTATTTAACTACAACCACAACAGAATTTTGAGCATGGGAGTCTCCAGAGCTAAACAGAGGGTCCTACATCAGGCTAGATTGAGTAATGTGAGATGTTTTAACTTCTCGGTGGGCGGGTCGTCTCATAGGATAGAGCCTGGATCCATGTGCGACATCTGCAACATGAAAGTGCAGGAAGATTTATACCACATCTTGGCGGAATGTCCGATGTACGAGCCCTTGAGAAGAGCCCATCTTGGCGGTCTGACGGAGCTGGGGAAGGAGGACATGTTAAAAACCTTGCTGCACCCCGAAGATGTTGACAGGATAAACGCCCTATATCTCTTTATGGAGGGAGCGATGAGGTTGAGAGCTTTCGCCTTGAATGAATAAGCCCTAGGCCCGAAAGAATGCTATGGAACCATCATCAATGTCATTACTCTGTTTGCATGTTAATTTTTTATTCTTTTTTTTCTATCAATTAAATATTATGTATGTACTACCAGAATTCCTGTAAAGAGCATTAGCTCAATGCAGTAAATAAATTTATTTATTTATTTATTTATTAAAAGGTGAGAAATTTTATTAAATATTATTGATAATCCCTAATTTTTATATCCATTTCAAATCCCAGGATCTCCGCCTTTCCGGGGCATAGGCGTGCTATCCATTGCACCAGGCCACCGGACCCTCGACCTGCACCAATAAAACTCACTTCCCCTTATATGCAGTTAGTCGCGCAAGTTACTAACTCGTAACGAAAACGTGAAAAACTTTAAAGAAAAATTTTCCTCTTATGCGCCGCTTGGTTAACCAGTAGAGGGACAGATATCTGGATCTGCTCTAACACACTACTGTAAGCAGCAAAGCCCAGAGGGCAGCGGGGTTAAGTTATAGCTAAATATTTTTCGAGATCTATATATTTGAATAAGATAATAGTATTCAAAATACCTCGATTCGGACTTAACTCCGCCTTTCCGGAGATCCTGGGTTCGATTCCCGGGGGCCATGGGATGTTTGGCCTCATCAATAAAAAACACTCACAGTCTTGTTAAATATATCTATGACTAGTTAAGTCCGATTCGAGGTATTTTGAATACTATTATCTTATTCAAATATATAGATCTCGAAAAATATTTAGACAAAATAGTAGTTGAATTAAAATTCTATCGCTAGTTCCAATCGAGTATAATAATAAAATATTTTATAAAAAATATTAATTTCAAATAATTTAAAAAACTCTAATCTTTTTGTATTTATTTTAGTTTTGTGAACTATCGGGACCTTTGAAATGGGATTACTCTATGACGTGAATCTTTCTTTTGAGATCTGAATCATCATCGACTTTACAACAAATGATAAAGAAGAAGGAAAGGACAACATACGCACTGTTCTCTTCAATCGGTCGGTCTTCGGCTTCAATGGTTACATCACGACTACTACTGTAGTTCGACGAGCATCTTTTCTCAACTCTGCCTAGGTGTTTCAACTGTAACAAAAGGCCAGTTTCAACAATTGCGTGGCGCAACTAGATTGATAGTTAACTAGGCCTAAAATCAGAGAGTTAGGATGTCTAATATAATTTTCTTTGCATGAATCTTTTTTTCTAGCGTCCCCTTTTTTTAATATTCTTGAATTTTATTTATTAATATTAAATAGCCTACTTATAATTTACATATTAATAAATAAATTCATCCCCAAGTGTTTAGTTTTTAGGATATAAGGAATATGTGTATTAGTTTAATTTACTGGGTCTCTCTCTCTCTCTCTCTCTTTCTTTATGTATCTATCTATTCTTTATTTTTAAGTCATACACACATATTTCTTATTATAGGAATTTTTTTTTTATTTTAGTTAGATATACTGGTATGTAGTAATTGAAAGCGGGGGGCGATTAAATATGCGCACACGCTTAATTTTTAAGAATTTAGACTTAAAAAGATTTCTCTTTTTACTCTTCTGAAATCATGTTCAATAGCATTTTGTTTTCTCTGAGTGGCATAGGTGTCGTATTGTTAAAAATCCTCTTTCGTCGTTCCCACTTTTAGGTAGGGCGAAAATGTGCATGGAGGAGCACAATTATTGAGGCAGGGAATTTCCCACAAAGGAAAGCAAATGCTATTTAACTGAATTCGGACGAGAGGGAGAATTCACTATCGTATGTATGAATGATTGTTTGACGAAAGACATATTTTTATGTCTTTCTCTGAAGCCTGTGGTAATCTGTGCTCTTTTCTTGACTAGATTGTCTCAATAGAGTTTGAGTTAATGGCTATTATTCTAGGGACATCGGTGTAGGATTGTTTAGATGATAGGGTTCTTTTTTTTCAGCATGGATAACAGCCAACGCCATTCGCTGATTGAACTAAACAGTCTACCGGTGGAGAGTATTGTATTGCCACGGCTTCCAACCTAACTTCTTTCTGCAGACCAAATTATTTCCAATTTTTTTAGTTCACTAATTCATGATAGAGGAGGTGATTGGATTGAATTGGATTTAATTGATTTGTAAACAATTTTCGATAAAAACCTATCAAAATTGATGTGAAAGTATACATGTATATTTCCTTTTCAAATTTCCTCTTTTTCTTCTTTTACCTTTCCTGGGCTGGGCGTCTTTCATCGTTTCGCTTTCGTTTTATGTAAAATCAAGGTTACAATACCTTATCGGGAGTGTCGTGTTCGCGATCGGTTTTTTTTTTTCAAGAAAGAAGAGATTCTACACTGAAGAGATAGATTAGGTGACCATCTGAGTCACAATATATATGGGCCTTAGCAGTTTAGAATCCTCCCAAGACAGGCCTAACGAAGTAGTCTACAGGGTAAGTTGATTAATACTTACAATTATACAGTATACGTATATACAATTCTAATAATGTTTTTTATTTTGTTTTAGATCAACGGATTGGGTTAGTGTGGTCAGTGGGGCCCGTACTACTACTCTAAAGGGTGCCGTATCATCGAGAATTATTGTAATAATTTAGTCAACAATTAGTTCAAACATTTAAAATTAGAAAAATATTTATAATGATTAATTTTATATCCTTTATTAGGTGGCATCATTACACCAACCATTTGATGGATACTAATTGAAAATAACAATTTACAAATTTTCGAGAAACGTACCGTATAAATGTAATAAAGATTTTTTAAATTTTTTAAGATTCTACTTTATTCAATTTATTTATAATCACATTTAATACTTGCAGGCTAACATCAACGCATTTGCATCATCAAAGCATTTTTTTGAATTTCTTCGTATACTATTATACTTAAATTTAAATATGTTAAACTCCTAATCAAAGGAAAATAAGAAGTGAAGAAATTACAAAAAACTATATACCAAAAACAGAATTCTATTTACATCGATGTAAGTTAATATTAATACAATTTCAAAATATTTTTATATTCATTTAGCCTATAATAAGAGTGAATATTTGCAGATAAATATGTCTCCTCCAATGGACAAATACCTACAGAGTCTACTCACTAAGAACAACGTATTTACAAAGAAGAAAATCACACTGAATGACGAATTTAACTAAACCGACAATTATGTATGTACTGTAATATTTTTATATATAATTTACAATTTCTTTAATAAGAGTCTTTTTTTAGATTGAATAAATAAAACAACTTCACTTCTATGGGTGGATTGGCGGGCTATATGGGGAGCTGGGAGGCCCGTAAAAAATTATATAAAATATATATATATATATATATAAAACAAAGAAAAAAAAAAAGAAAAACCACTCAGGGGCTCACATCTGGTGGGTACGTGGATGGCGACCACGAGTTACCCGAGCTAGGATTGGTATTACTTCAGTTCCGTTTATACCAGCCTTTCTTCTACCCCTATTACCCCAACATCAAGATTCAAGCCAGAAGAAATGAAAACTTCGAGAGTCAAAAGTATAATTAATGAAGACAAAGAGAAAAAAAAGACATCTTACAGTTTTTTTTTTAAATTCTTTTAACACCGAATTTAAATCAGCTAATTTGAATTTTGATAAAAGATATAAGAAGATAAGAAAGAAAAAGAAAATATATCAACGAGGTATGATATTGATGTTAATTCAATTTCCAATTATTTTTACATTCATTTATTATAATATTGGTAATTTTGCAGATGGCTTAACAAACTGACACTCTCACAATTGAACAGAACATTCATCTCCTTTTCGGTTTCAAGATATACTCACTCGGCTTATTATGCTTTTAGTGCTGTCACTACCGACGAGATTCTACACTGAAGAGATAGATTAGGTGACCATCTGAGTCACAATATATATATATATATATATATATGGGCCTTAGCAGCTTAGAATCCTCCCAAGACAGGCCTAACGAAGTAGTCTACAGGGTAAGTTGATTAATACTTACAATTATACAGTATACGTATATACAACAGGCTTGGCTAAAAAACTGTATCTCCTCAGAGCTTCGATAAAAAAAAAATTAATGAAAATTTTTCTTTGAAAGGGCCCAGGCCCTCAGGGCTCCGGTAAAAACGGAAAAATCTAGATTAAAAAAAAAAATTAATGAAAATTTGTCTTTGAAAGGGGCCGGGCCCGTGCCCTCAGGGTTCAAGGATATACGGTATTTTAAAAATATTTTTTTTAAGGTCTATTAATGGGGCCCGAAATAAAGATTGCGGAAGACCCAGCTAAAAAACGTTACGCCACTGACCAGTAAAAGAATAAGACTTATTTGGAAGTTTTTGAGACATATTTTTCAGATTGGATTACAAACCGAGATCTGAATTAGAGCCACCGTAAATTTATTTGACTAGTATTGGAGACAGGGATGCCAGATTTAAAATTTGGACAAAAAAAAAAAAAACAATTGTAAAGGAAGCTAAAAAAAATACCAAAGTATTTAATTTTTTTTTATAACTAGTACTTATAATAAGTTTTTGTTTTTACTTATTATTATATATTTTATTCGAAAATGTTCAATATTTCTCACTTGATTTCACTTCTTTTAAAATAAAACCGTCATTTTTTTTTCTTTATTGTACATTTTAACTTCTTTTAAATTGTTATAATATTTAAGTTTTTGTATAAAATATATTATTTTAATATTATATAATAATTTTTTATCTGCGGGACATTTGCGCCTTTATGCGGGACGCGGAACATTTCACTTTTGGGCAAGGCTGTCCCGCAAAATCCGGGACATCTGGCATCCCTGATTAGAGACAATATATTATTTATTATTATATAGAGATTTATTATTAATTGTTTAATTTTTTGTCATTAAGAATTTAGGGTTGAAGTTCAAAGGGTCTGAGCCAGAGGCGTACCGAGGCAGTTGGGGGCCTGGGGCGGCACTAGAAGAGGGGGCCTTATATTGAATTTTTTTTTTTTGGGGGGGTGGTCATCTTTAAATATCCCTCTCCTCCATACACAAAAATATTTTTAAAATACCGTATATCCCTGAGCCTCAAGGGCCCCGGGGCGTCTCAAAGAGAAATTTTCATTAAATTTTGTTTTTTTTTATCTAAATTTTTCCGTTTTTACTCGAGCTCTGAGGGCCCCGAGGCCTCTCAAAGAGAAATTTTCATTAAATTTTGTTTTTACTTGAGCCCTGAGGGCCCCGGGGCCTCTCAAAGAGAAATTTTCATTAAATTTTGTTTTTTTTTTTTTATCTTAATTTTTCCGTTTTTACTCGAGCCCTGAGGGCCCCGGGGCCTCTTAAAGAGAAATTTTCAATAAATTTTCTTTTTTTAAATGCTTTTATTTAACTTTCTCTTTCAAGGTCACCAACTTTGAGTCTTTGTTTACAACACTTCCCGATGAGCTAGAGGTGTGAAATTTGATATTTAAGAGTCATTTTTGATGACGCAAATTGTGAGTTGGGTTTTACCAAAATAGACCAAACTAATGTGGTACTTTATTTGAAACCCTTCGCGAATTAATGTAATTTCAAGACTTCCCGTTGGGCTAGAGGTGTTAAATGTAATACTTAAGGGTCATTTTTGATGACGCCACTATATGGTGCTTTTCATCAAAATAGACCAAACTAATGTGGTACTTTATTTGAAACCCTTCGCAAATTAATGTAATTTCAAAAGACTTCCCGATGGGCTAGAGGTGTGAAATGTAATACTTAAGGGTCATTTTTGATGACGCCACTATATGGTGCTTTTCATCAAAATAGACCAAACTAATGTGGTACTTTATTTGAAACCCTTCGCGAATTAATGTAATTTCAAAAGACTTCTCGATGGGCTAGAGGTGTGAAATGTATTACTTAAGGGTCATTTTTGATGACGCCACTATATGGTGGCTTTCTTCAAAATAGACCAAACTAATGTGGTACTTTATTTGAAACCCTTCGCGAATTAATGTAATTTCAAAAGACTTCCCGATGGGCTAGAGGCGTGAAATGTAAGACTTAAGGGTCTTTTTTGATGACGCCACTATATGGTGGTTTTGATCAAAAGAGACCAAACTAATGTGGTACTTTATTTGAAACCCTTCGCGAATTAATGTAATTTCAAAAGACTTCCCGATGAGCTAGAGGTGTCAAATTTAAAACTTAAGGGTCATTTTTGATGATAATGAATAATTTTTCACTTGAGTCAAAATAGGTCAAACTAATGTGGTACTTTATTTGAAGCCTCGCGCAAATAAGGCCCTATTAACTATAGTTTTGAATTTTGATATTTACGAGTCATTTTTTTATGATAATGAATAATTTTTCAATTGAACCAAATCTAAATAGGCCAAAATAATGTTCTTTATTTAAAGCTCTACGCTAATTAAAAAATTTTAGAAAATTTTCCGATGTTATTTAAAAGCCTCTAATTTTGAAAGTTAATATAAAAAAATCACACGAAAAAAAGACTAAAAAGCTTAAAATAAAAATAAAATAAAAAAAAGATTTAAAAAAAAATGCTTTTATTTAAATTGAACTAAAAAGAGAGAAATAAGAGAGAAATAATTTAGTTGTTCTTGTTAAAATTTTTTAATATTTATGACTTAAAATAAAAGCGTGGGGCGCGAGCCTCGGAATAACTTCGAAGCGCCCCACGCTTTTATTTTGTCATAAATAATAAAAAAATTTTAACAAGAACAATTAAATTATTTCTCTCTTATTTCTCTCTTTTTAGTTCAATTTAAATAAAAGCATTTTTTTTTAATCTTTTTTTTTATTTTATTTTTTAATCTAAATTTTCCCATTTTTACTTGAGCCCTGAAGGCCCCGGGGCCTCTCAAAGAGAAATTTTCATTTAATTTTGTTTTTTTTTTTTAATCTAAATTTTTCCGTTTTTACTCGAGCCCTGAGGGCCCCGGGGCCTCTCAAACAGAAATTTTCATTTAATTTTGTTTCTTTTTTTTTATCTAAATTTTCCTATTTTTACTTGAGCCCTGAGGGCCACGGGGCCTCTCAAAAAGAAATTTTCATTAAATTTTGTTTTTACTTGAGCCCTGAGGGCCCCGGGGCCTTTCAAAGAGAAATTTTCATTAAATTTTTTTTTTTTTATAAATATATGGGGCCTACGTCGGCTCGGGGCCTGGGGCGGACCGCCCCCCTCGCCCCCCCCTCGGTACGCCACTGGTCTGAGCGCCTTCGAGATTTATACCTACTTTACTCCCCCGTCATGTTTTCAATTTTATTTTAAAAAATTCACTTGTTATCATATCCTATGATTAGGAATAATTTATGCTATAATAGCTATTGGTTTATTAGCAGCGGCGTAACCAGCCTTTGAGGGCGGGGGGGGCAAAGCTCAACTAGGGCGCCGATTTTCCAGGGGGCTCCGCCCCCTGGACCCCCTTGCTCGCCTTCGGCGAGCAATTGCCCGCCTTCGGCGGGCAAATTTCTTGCATCCTGTAATTTCCTCAGCGAATTTGTGAAACGAATGAATTTGTTTATATTTACATGTTTTTTAATGACACCTGTATGATTTTGTTTTGATTTTTCTTTGCTTTTACGAAAAATGTCGTTTTCTTCTGTGATTATTTCAAAAACTATTCAGTTTTCGGAAAAATATCAAAGAATAAAAACTTTTTAAAATTGAGTATTTTATCATAATATAACAAAGAAAAATTTCGAAATTTCTGAATAAACTTTTTAAGTAAAGTACTACTTCCAAGTGACGTATTTACTCCAAAAGTTAATAGATATCTACAATTTTAGTGTAAGGAGCATATACCAAATTTCATCGATCTAGCTGCTTTGGTTTTTAAGCAATCGTGTTCACACACACACACAGACGTAATTCCAAAAGAATATACGAGAAAGTCTCGGGGAAGTCATTCCCCATTTTTTTTTTAACACACACTTTTTTCCCATTCACACTCACACACACATGCACACAGTCTTTTCGGCAACTTAGGCCATATAAGACTTTGACTTTGACATTTGGTATCCAAATGGCTTAAATAAAATCATCAGACTTCCTGGGATCCGAACCCCCGATTAGAGCCCTGCACGGGTACGGGTTGGCCCGTAGGCCCGTTACCCGCCCGGCCCGCGGACCGCGTCTGGCGGGCTTTGGAGGCCATGAAAAAATTACGGGCGGGTAGCAAGGCTAAATAAACGGGTTCGGGCGGACGGGCATGCAAATGAAATTTTATTTAAAAATTGCTAGACATTCGTTCATTTATTCACTAAATCTCGGGCGGGAATGGGCGGGTTTGAAAAAATTCCTGGCGGGCCTGAAGAATGGTAAAAGCCCTTTCATTTTGAGAAAATCGAAAAAAACTGAAAAACTACATCAGTAAAATACTAGTACTTTTTGGCCGATTTTGATTAAAAGCTTATTTTCACGGTCCCGGGGGGGGGGGGGGGGTGTTTAACTTAAATATAACATTTCAGTCTCATAGCTCAATTCCTTCATGCTTAAAAAAATTTTGAATTTCAAAAAATTAAATATTAAGGCTTATACGAATCCTGAGGAAATCTCCACAGCCATAAAACATCAAATTAAGGCTTATATATTGCAAAATAAAAAAAAATTTAATTAATAAGCCTCTATATACGTTATTTATTATTTTTGGAATTAAATTCATTTAAAATAGTAGAATTCAAGTTGTAATATAATTTTAAAAGAAAACAATCAATTTTTTAAGAAAATCGATGAAAGGAATATGATAAAATCACTCGCTCGCGCCCCCCCTCGCCCCCCTGGTTACGCCACTGTTTATTAGGATTTGTCGTTTGAGCTCAACATATATTTACAGTGGGGATAGATGTTGACACTCGTGCTTACTTCTGCAACCATAATTATTGCAGTCCTATGATTAATTTAAAAAAGCTTTAAAATTTTTTATGTATAATTTATTCGTTTAGTTTTAATAAATATTATATTTTGAAATAGTTTTTAATAATTTTCTATTTAATTAATCAAATTTTCTGCCAATGCAAACGGCATCAAATAGTTGAGGCTGTGACCGCTAGATAGCAGAGCTGTTGTAATTAATATTTTTCAAATAAAATAAAATCAAATAATTTAATAGAAAATAAAAATAAATTTATGAATTAATAATTTAAGCCATATCGATTTAAGATAATATTATTTTTTTTTTAGGTAATCATGAAAAAAAATAATAAGCTTAGAGAATGGCAACTCTGTTTAACTTTGACAAGTAGGGAGATGACACGAGAACACATTTTATTTCTCAGGTATTTATATTATTGTTTTTTTATATTTCTTCATTCAAATTATATTATTTAAAGTAAATATTATTACTCAAAAGAATATAATTTTAATTAGTATAATTTAATCCCGAAATTCAATAACTATTTCCATTTAGAAATTAATGTTAACCTCTCTGTTAATCTCTATCAATTCTATCTCTTTAAATATTTTATATTTCTTTTATTCCAGTTTATTCTTATTCAAATTAGAATGTTCTTATTAATGTTAATATTATTATAATTCTTTTCAATAACTTTAAATAATATAAAACCATTCAAATGTGAAAATCCAATTTGTCACATTCCTTTCAAAAATTTTTTAAATCTTTATCAATAAACTTTACATATGCAAATTCTTTCATTTTTAGGTCAATTGGAGAATAAAGATTTCTATAAAAAACATATCATCGTTGAGGCATTTGGAATGCACTCAGTCAAGGATGAAATAAAAGCCTGTTTTGTTTTGTTTTTGGTCATTTGTTATTCATTTAAGGTGAGTTATACTAATAACTTGTTTAATAGAATATCAGATACCTGTCTTAATTACAAAAAATTATTTATATATGTATTAATAAGTCGTAGAAATAGAAAATTTGGAGTTAATAAGCGAATAAATCATTTTATATTAAACTAGGTTTTACAAGTATTTTGATATGCTATTAAACAAAAATTTAATCCTAATACATTTTAGAATTCTAATAATTTTATTAGTTTTGACATTTCTCATGCCAATATTTAGAAATAAAAGTTGAAATATTTCCTCATTAATAGATTATATATACCTATATACAGTATATAGATAGAGGCATTGTTTTCTTTGGTATATTATATATATATATTAAAACCTTAACTGATTTGTTAAAAGAAGCATTATTATTCTATTAATTTTCGGTTTGTCATTTAATTTCTATTAAAGAAATAATTAATATTTCCATTTTCTTTCATTTTTAGATCAATTGAAGATTCATTCATGTTGCCTATAAAGAACATTCAACCTGATAAATTAATTATGTACCTTTTGATCAACAAGCACTTGAAAGAAATTTTCCTAAAAATTTATTCTCACATTTATTTAAGGATAAAATAAATTGTAACCCAAAGAGGTAATTTATTTTTCCTTTGACCAAGTGTGTTATATATATATATACATAAATATCAATTATAACTTACTATTTATTATTTATCACAGCTTATGGTTCCAAAACAATTAAATTTAACACGTCCAATGGTTCAACGATTTAACGAGACCAGGTCTCATCGCCGTTCCCCAGAATCTGGTAGAAATCGAGGTACAACACACCGGGATGATCGTTTTATAACACACTGCAGTGAGCAATCCTCTACTAAATACAGTTCAAGTACAACAGCGACTACGGGATGTTGGGTGTCTGTATGTTCGCGTACTCTCAAGTGAAGGCTACATGAACAAGAGCTTACCTTCAAAAATCTGCAACAGGCTCAGAATTGACCGCAGGCCAACGAAAAGCCAGACTAAGATTCGCTCAGGAGCAAGTTGATTGGACTCGTGAACATTGGACCCTCTTTCCTTTCACTAATGAATCAAGAATAAGACTCCAGGGCAATAACAAAAGTCAAAGACTCCACGAGAGCGAAATTACCAATTTTGTATAACCAAGGGCGGTCAGTTTCGTAGAAATGGAAAACATTAGAAGCAAAACAAATCTTGTTTTTTATTGATGAGGGAGCTAACCCAGGTATCAGAGAGGTCAAGCGGCTATTAATTACAGTGAGCAAGTTCTTGAAAATAATGTGATGCCGTAAGCTGGCTTTATCAGCTAAAAAGAAGAGTTCGAGCCTAAGATACTTCTCTTACGTCGATTGTTGAAGTAAAATTTCCGTTACTTATAAAAAAATATCCCACAGGATTTCATCTTCCACTTGATTGCTTCAATCAAAACAAGAATACAGGCATTTAATTAACGATTTAATTAAACGAATAAATTTTCTGCGGATTTTACTAGGTATGAATATTATAATTAAAATTTTAAAAAGTTTACTTAAATAATTTATTTTTATTATTGAAATTAATATGTAAATTTTTTTATTTTCTCTTAACAAATTTTCGTTCCTCTCCGCTATTAAATAATATTTTTTCTATTTTTTTTTCTTCGCTTCAAAGTCAAAAGTGATATATATTAAAATTACTACTGTATTTTAATTTTAACAATTTTGACTTTTTGATATTTATACATAAAGATAATTAATATCTCTCTTTATTATTAAGGCAAATTCTTAAAACGTTCCTATCAAAATATTTAGTTATTCTAATTATTTATTATTTCTTTGCTTTCCAGATTATTTCAAGATTAATTTTTGGTATAAAAAATCATTGGTTAATCTGGATATTACTAGAGAAGGAGAATTTTGGATGCCAAAAGATTCATCATCTTTCTCTTGTCTTGACGATGTTAAGATGTCTTCTTTAACTAAAGTTTTACTTCTTACATCAAGTACATATAATACATATAAGTACTCAAGGTAAAATTAGTATAATAATAGGGTCATTCCACATCAGTTCAACCAGGCCATTTCACCCAAAATCTCAGATTTTTATGAAACTTGGAATGTTTGTTCTATATATAGAGATAAGTAACAGCACCAAATTTCGATTTTTTATCTCGGTTAGTTTTCGAGTTATGGCACTTTAAAGATTTGATGTTTTTCACCTTCCGCGGTTTGGATAATGCCAAACAAAATGTGACATAGAAGAGAAAATAATTTCTCATTTATTTATTTGACACCCAATCTTGATGAAATTTTTTTGGTAGGTTCTTTAAACAATAATGAATTAGAAAAAAAAATATATCACGAATCTAAGTTAATCCTAAAATATAAAAAAAAAAATAATATTATTGATTTTTTTTTAGTTTTGAAAATGCAAACATGTTTTAGCGCTAAAGCAGATATCTTAAGAAGGAAATGAAATATTCAAGAAATTTTTTTTTTCCTAAATAAACTACATGAAATGGGCTTTAATTTAGTAAAATAAAAATTTTTGTCTATTTTGTTCCCCCTATTTCTTAAGTCCATTGCAAGTTTCAATATATTGTTTTAGACGTTAAGAAGATTTTAATGGCAAAATGAGAATATACATTTTAAAGAGCATTTAAAAAATAATTGATTTATAAATTTTAATCAAAATCGTTCGAGCGAATTTTGAGAAAATTGAAAAAAAAAAAAAACTGATAGAGTACATCAGTAAAGTACTAGTACTTTTGGGCCGATTTTGTTCAAAAGCTTATTTTGAGTGTCCGGGACGGTACTTAACTTAAATATAAAATTCCAACCTCCTAGCTCAATTCTTTCATGCCTTCACTGTGCGTGTGTCTGCTTAAAATTGAACACAGACACACACACAGTGTTCAATTGAAGGCATGAAAGAATTGAGCTAGGAGGTTGAATATATATAGAACAAACATGCCAAGTTTCATAAAAATCTGAGATTTTGGGTGAAAAAATTATTTTTTTTTGGTTGATTTGACATAGAATGACCCTATAGTAAGCTTAAGATTATATGGCCTCGGCTTTTTTTATCATTTGACTGAGCAAAGCTTTAGCTACTTGAATTAACAAAACTAGGGTCCGACCGAAACAAGATTTTCAGCCGAAACCGAAACCGAATATTCGGCCTCAATCTTATTTTCAGCCGAAACCGAAACTTGTATTTCCTATAAAAAATTCATATCATTTTACTTTTTTTTTTTGAAATTTTTTCCGCTCTGCGGAAATTTTTTTTTCTCCTCCCATGAATATCATTTTACCTTTTTTTTAGGGAGACTAAATTATTTTTCCCGCCCCTTTTTCGCTTGGCGGAAAATTTTTTTCTTCTTCACGTAGAAATCATTTAACTTTTTTTTTGTGTGTGCGAGTCTCATCCCATCTTTTCTAACTCAGGTTCGGCTAGTTTTTGGCCGAAACAAGGATTTTTGGCCGAAACCGTATATTCGGTCGGTTCCTACAAAATACATAATTATGTATAGTTGACACATAATTAATGACATAGGGCCTGGCGTTGACAAAATTTATATACAATTTTCCCATAAATTAACAATCTATTTATGTTTAACAACACTCACAGTCTTGTTAAATATATCCATGACTTGTTAAGTCCGAATCGAGGTATTTTGAATACTATTATCTTATTCAAATATATAGATCTCGAAAAATATTTAGCTAATCTATTTATGTTTTTATTTATTTAATAATTTAAAAACTTAAATTCCTTTAAATAAAAACAAAACATTACTTATTAATCTTTAATAACATATAATTATATATATTTAGTATTTATATATATACTTGTTTTTGTTTTTTTCAGATAATTTAATTAATTTAATAACGACAGAAGAATTAGAAAAGAAATAGAAATTCGCATTAATACTAAGAATGAGATCATCGACGAAGTATTTAATCAATAATTGATTAAAATATTTTATTCTTTTTTAAAGGTATGCATTTTATATTTTCATTCTTTTTTATGTTTTATTAAATTTAAAATTTGATAAATTGAGATGTCAGGAGAAAGTACTGGAAGAAACTTTTAACGAACCTCTTTATACTACAGGGTGTTTCAAAAATAATATACTACGTATTTCGAATGCATATATTTATTAAACTTTAAGACATAATATGAAACTTTTCACACATATTTACGAACCTCTCAAGTTTAGATTACAGATTTCAATATGTCCTCCATCAGCGATACGAACAATATCACATCAATACCCAGATTAGCCCAAAGTCAATGAATTTTGTGCGATATCCCGGTCATCTGTTTACGGCCCATTCTTCTTTGATGGAAACTCGGTTAACGGTCAGCAGTATCTCGCTATGTTACAAAACTGGTTGTTTCCGAGGCTGCACGAAGACAACTTCATTTTTCAAGACGGGGCACCTCACTGGAGTGGTAAAGTGCTTCTCTCTTCGCATCCAATTCTACTATTGACGATAAAGCCAATAGTCGCGATCCTCCGACCCAGCATTCCAATAAAATTTCAATGGATAAAATTCATTTTAGGGATAAACTAATTAAAAAGGTTATTAAGGAGTTGGTAATCAACAAATCCCCCAGGCCCTGACGGTATTCCCCCTATCGTCATTAAAAAATGTTCCCCTGAATTGGTCCCAATATTATCCAGGTTGTTCAACCTCTCATTTTCCTCGGGAAATTTTCCCGACTCTTGGAAATTGGCGAATGTTCAACCCATTCCCAAAAAAGGGGACTCCTCTCTTCCCAGCAACTATCGCCCAATCTCAATAACCTCCATACTATCCAAAATTATGTAAAAAGCCCTCAACATTCAAATTTTAAATCATCTGGAACATTGCGGAATGATGAATGATAGGCAATATGGTTTCAGGCATGCTCGTTCGACTGGGGATATTTTGAGCTTTGTCACACACCTCTGGAACAAAGCCATGGAAATGAAAGGGGAAACTATTGCAGTTGCTCTTGACATTTCGAAGGCTTTCGATTAGGTATGGCATAAAAATCTTTATGCTAAACTTCCATCTTTTGGCCTATCCTCTGAACTGTGCCAGTGGATCAAGAGCTTTCTGACGGAGTGAATGATCTCGGTTGTAGTCGACGGTGTGTCTTCTATTCCGCATTCAATCAACGCAGGTGTTCCCCAGGGCTCTGTCCTCTCTCCCACCTTATTCCTTATGTACATTAACGATCTCATGGCAGTAACCTCCAACCCAATTCATTGCTTTGCTGATGACAGTACCCTGCACTCAGTCAGGATTGGTGAAACCTCATCCACTGGTCGTCTGGGGGCTGTGTCGTCGATAAATGATGATCTTGGTCTCTTGGAGGAATGGGGAAACTTCAATCAAGTAAAATTCAATTCCCAAAAAACCCAATGTTGTTTAATTTCTAGACAAAAAAATAGGATTTGCCCTCCCCTTATTTACAGCAATAATAGTCTCGAGTTCAAAGATTCATTTTCTGTTCTGGGAGTGACAATTACATCTGATCTCTCCTGGAGCAACCACATCTCTTCTGTGGTTAAATCTACCGCAAGAAAATTGGGTTTCCTATTCAAAACGAAGCGTTACTTTTCCTCCCAACAACTCCTAATCCTCTATAAAGCCCAAATTCGGCCGTGTCTTGAGTATGGTTCCCACCTTTGGCGAGGGGCGTCGAAAGACGGATAGAGGATAGGCCAAAAGATGGAAGTTTAGCATAAAGATTTTTATGCCATACCTAATCGAAAGCCTTCGAAATGTCAAGAGCAACTGCAATAGTTTCCCCTTTCATTTCCATGGCTTTGTTCCAGAGGTGTGTGACAAAGCTCAAAATATCCCCAGTCGAACGAGCATGCCTGAAACCATATTGCCTATCATTCATCATTCCGCAATGTTCCAGATGATTTAAAATTTGAATGTTGAGGGCTTTTTCCATAATTTTGGATGGCTCTCTCTTTCTTGGAAGCCATACAGAGGCATGCAATTAGACTGATAGGTGATTCTACCCTTACCGCATCCCTAGTCACTAGATCATAGAAGAAGCCTGTCTGCACTCTCTCTCTCTTGAGAAATTGAAAAATAGAAGAAATTATTTCCTAGGGTGCAGTAGCGTAACTAGGTGGGGGCGAAGGGGGGCGCTCGCCCCCTCCGCCCCAGGCGCTTCAAGCCTTTGGCGCCCCTCGATACCGACATAGGCGCCCTAGGGCATCTAAGATATAGTTCAGGAACGGTGATTTTATCATATTCTTCTTTTCTAGATTGTCCAAAAAATTGATAGATTTCTTAAAAATTATATTACAAGTTAAAAAACGGCGCCCTTGTTGAGCTTCGCTCCCTCCGCCCTCAAAGGCTAGTTACGCCGCTGCTAGGTTGTTATGTGTATGGTCTCCTGGAGAACAAAAGACCCTCGTATCTTTACGCCGACTTTAGTTTTAGAACTGCACTTATGCCCAGAAATCTCGGGGTGAGCTGGTTTATTGTGATTAGACTGAGGAGAGTGGGGTGAAGTGTTCTGCACAATGATTGTGATGAACTATGTGTGCAAACGGAAGGAAAAGAAAGGGAAGAGAAAAGTAAAAAGAATGCGAGGAAAAGAAAATGAAAAATAGTAAAATAAATATAAACAAAAAAAAAAAAGAAAATATGTATGTAAAGATGGAAGGGGAAGCGAAGAGAAAAATTAGTGGAAAAATGAATAATATACAATTGTAAAATATTACTATTAATTTACATTGTAACATTTATACATACATAAATGTTACATAAATGTAACTTTAAAGTATGCTCCAAGAGGCCATGCCTCAGAGCAAATAAAAATCTTTTTATTTCTATTTCTATTTATCTTCTACAGGTATTACCATGGTCAATGTCGGTCGTTACCATGCTCTGCCGAATTAAAATCAATTAACCCACCCAATGCAACATATTCACGGAACACAAGAGAGGCATCCCTATGCTGTTCAGATCACGACTAACAGAACTAATCAATTTCATTCTTCCTTTGTCCCCATGACCTCCCATGATTGGAACAACCTCCCTGCGTCTATCTTCCCCAAAACCTACAATCTTCAGACTTTCAAGTCTAACCTCAACAGGCATCTTCTCAGTTCCCGCAGTTGAGTTTCCCTTTTATGCTTCTCCTTTTGTTTTTATTTTCTTCCTGGCTGCATGTGGCTATTGGTCATTATAGGTCTTCGGACCTTATGCACCCATTCCAAAAAAAAAAAAGTGCGTGAATATCTGAATGAAACTCTACCGAACCGTTGGTTTGTTCGTCAAGGAGCTGGCGACTTAGCATGTCTCTACTGGGCTTCACGGTCACCGGATTTGACACCCTGTGTCTTCTTCCTGTGGGGTTTCGTTAAAGACAAAGATTATGTACCCCCACTCCCACAGAACCTGGAAGAGTTGAAGAACCGGATCCATATTGCCATGACATAAGTGACGAAGGACATGCTGGCCCGAGTATGGGAGGAATTTGAGTTTCGATGTGATATTATTCATATCGCTGATGGAAGACATATTGAACATCTGTAATCTGAACTTAAGAGGTTCGTAAATCTGTGTTGTAAAGTTTCATATTCGAATGTCTTAAAGTTTAATAAATATATGCATTCGAAATATGTATATTATTTTTGAAACACCCTGTATATTTATACAAAATATTTCGTCTGTCTTTTTTCACTGGAGTTTTTACTTAGGGACCCGTCGTCTTATAAAAATCTGGTGTGACTGGGGTTTGACTTTGAAATAATCTTTCGATCAAGAAAATATTTGGTGTGACTGGCGCTCAGCACACAACTTTCTCTTACCCTTCTAACCAAGTAAATATAATTATTCAATTCTTTCTTTTTAACGAATTAGTAAAACTGTTAAAAGGAATGGAGGGAACAAGTTAAGTTCAAATATTCTAAATTTTAATTATTTTACATTAAGAAAAACAAACAAGTTAAATATGGCCACTTGTAATAACCACTGCATTTCATTTTCTATCTCGTCTAAAAAAAAAAAAGAAATGTTTTTTTTTTCTATTACATTTAATTCTGAAAAAATTTAAAAGTCTCTTGTGATTTCTATTAAGAAACTTGAATTTTTCGTATTTTATTTAATATTTCATTAGCTAATATACTGTGTTTAAAATGGATATTTGTGAAAGAATTACGGGTTAGATAAAACAAATGTATAAAAAAAAATAATCTTAATTAGATATTTAAAATTTATCTTATGATAATACAATATGACAGGAAATAATAATTAAATATTTCTTTGTTTCAGAAAAGAGATCTTTGGGAAAAAAAACATCCAAGTGCGTCATCGCAAAGAATCAAATGAAAGTTATTTATAATATGAGATGTTGGAAGAAAGCAAGCAAAGCAAAGCCCTTTAGATGCATTCACGTCGTGCCAGGGGCAAGTCGGTTGAGCTTTCTGAAAAGCGATTCACTTGTTGAAAGGTATTTATTATTTGCATATTTCATATTAATTTATTTTCTCTTACTTAAAACATAAGTTACAGTAGGCCTAGTTATCCATTTTTTTTTAACCCTTTCTGACCTGATTTTTTTTTTTTTAATAAAAAAAAATTTTTTTATCCAGTTATTTTATCTTTAGGACTATTTAAACAAGAATTTCAAACATTTTTATGAAAAAAGCATTTTTTTGGGCAAAAACTGGAACGATTCCAAATGGCATCATTGGGACATTTAATTGGGACTAGGCAAAGCAAAGAACAAATATTTTATTTTTTTTAATTTACTTTTTTATTGTGAAAATCTTTAAAACAGTTTTTTTCTTTGTTGAGACAAAGACATTACATTTCGCACACCTTAATCGAGAGTAACTTTTGATACATAATTTACATCTTGATTTATTATTACTGTGTTCGTTTTTGTGTCACCAACGTTTTTCTCTTACATCTTGCAAAGGAAGGTTGTTTTGATCTTGTTGAGCAAGTCGCATATTGAGAGGTATGTCATCTAAATCTTGATTTTCATTGTCGTTCAAGTGAATTTCCATAGGAATATCAGAATTCAAAAATTCTTCATTTGGAGCTACTTCATCTGGAAATCTGTCTCCTACGGTTGTTCTCAATATATTTTCTTCTACATTATTTTGGAAGTCATCATCCTCAAAATCTAATATATCCCCTTCTAAAAGGGCTAAAATTTCTGCTTCTGTCAAACCTCGTCGCATATTCTATAAAAAAAATATAAAATTCATAATCTGCAAATAAAGAAAGTATATTCATATATATACATACTGAAAACCTGTTGATTCCAATTGGAATCGCTGTATTTGAGTTGAAAATAATCAAATTTTGAGTACAATTTCTGAAAATGTAATATATACACATTAATCTTCAATTCTATAATTAATAGAAACCGATATTTGCAAAATTTTATATATATTACTTACCTGTGAATAATTTATAAAAATTAGCTACTATCAAAAGTTGAAAACTCATGGACATAAGTATAAAGATTAGAAGGTTATAACAAAAAAAACGACAGAAATAAAATAAATAAAGTGCTGCAATCTATCAACAGTAAATTGAACTATAATTTATGATTCCATTTGGAAGCATTCGAGTCATTATTTTGTTTTAAATAGTCAAAAGTGTTAGTGATTCCAATTGGAATCACACGGTCAAAAGGGTTAAATGATGAAATCAGAGTGTGATAAGGGGTTTACATCTCCTGTCCTAATCAAAATAATACTAAAAAATCATTTATCAATATTATTATTTTATTATTTGTAAAATTTCTCAAATTCTCTCTTTTTCCTAATTAACACACATATACACACGGATCTTATCATTATCGTCCTAATCGCTTGTGCATCAACATCTAATGTATAGGGAGGGTACTTTGCTTTGCTTTAAATGGGGAAATAATAAAATTAGAATTTTTAATTTTATTAATTCAGATAATGAATTATTAAGAAATCATTTTTTTTTAACTACCTACTTGATTTGTTGATAATAATTTCTTTTTGCACATTTTTCTTTATGTTTTGTTTCTTTTTGATGCAGGTTCCCGTTCCTAGCGGCTCCAGACCTGGTCCTGATCTTTTGTGTGGCCTTTAATTTGAGAAATCCTTTATGTGGTAAGTCTTGGAAATTTTTACATTCTAAATTATTTATAAATTATTATAATGGCTGTGAGTATTAAATATAGTTGCGTGGAGTGGAGTCAGCCAAGGAAAATGAAAAACAAAATTTATTCTGCCGACATTTCGAGCGCCCGTCACGCTTTTCCTCGGGACCTGTGGCCACAAAACATTTATGTTACATGATACAAAATAAATGTTCAGGCAATGACGACGAAGCATGTTCTCAATGCTATATTGGTCAGACCAAACGAAAATTACAGGACCGCCTGAAAGAACACGAAACGTCTGTTAAAGCAGGGAGAAAATCGACCGCACTTGCCTCTCACGCTATCGATAATACTCATAAATTCGAATACGATAAAGTAGAAATACTATATCATGAATGAAATAAATTCAAAAGATTTTCTCGAAATGATAGCCGTGCTCCAGTTCTCCGACACTGCATGCAATCGGAGAGAAGATGTAGACAATCTAAGCATTGTTTACGAAAACATCGTCAAAAATTCAATTCCATCTCTTTGTAAACATCCCTCGACGAAGAAGAAATATTAATATAATAAAATAAATAAATAAATAAATGATTAATAATTTCATTTAATGTAATTTATTAAAAATAACCAAATAAAAATTCATTGACCATTTGATTAAATAGAAAAAAAAATTCATTGTACAAGTAACCTTTCTGTCAAACACATGCCGTGTATCATATCGAAATTATTATTTATTCATTCAACAAATACATTGTTAATGTTTGTTAAAATTGTTTAATAATGTCAACCAATTATTTTGCCATCTATAATACTTAACACTTATACTGTAAAATCAGTCAACCTGTATATTAATAATGTTATATATCTCTGTGAGAAAAATTATTATAAATGACAAAAATCTAATAAATGTTTTGTGGCCACAGGTCCCGAGGAAGAGCGTGACGGGCGCTCGAAACGTCTGCAGAATAAATTTTGTTTTTCATTTTCCTTGGCTGACTCCACTCCACGCAACTATATTAAATTATTTATATTTATACTTCTGCTTATTATCCGTTTATTTGTAAATATTTTGATTCCAGTGCTATGGAATCATCTTCATTACAATCAAAAGATGTTTTGCAAATCGTTACTTTCTCTTTTTTATAAAAATTGCATTCATTCTCAGCTATTTCGTCATATTGGATGAGATAATGTATCGGCCAAATGGTCAAACACACAAGGGAGGTCAAGTATTTGACGATGTCTAATACTTCGCCATTCAATAGGCTTAAAGGAATTTTACGGAAAAAATATATTTTATAAAAAAAGAACAAAATAATAATAATAAAAATATATAAAATAAAGTTTAAGTCAAAAAGAAAAATATAGATACAAAGATTTCCACTTATCCGATCAACGAGGAGAGCGATGAATCCAATTATGTGGCTTTAATCAAAGAACAAAAACCAATTGCACAGGAGCACAAGTTTTTTCGAGAACAAAGATACGAAACAAACGAAGGTGCAAATCGAAAACGAATACAAACTGGCGAGGGAACGAACGATTAGTGTCTATGACGCAATGTCCGCCAGCACGTTGTCCAGGCATGGAGATGACGTGTCCTGTCACAAGGGTGGCGGCCATGAGGGCTGAGAGAGGGCCGAATGCCCTTTCATGCCATCTTTTGACCACCAAAATTATTGCGCGGGTGGCGCAAACAGTAACGATTTTCAAAATATCTGTTGATTGTACTGAAGATGATTCCATATCACTGGCATGTTCTGCCTCATTTGATTAAAAAATATTAAAACAACTGAAGCAAATTGATTGAATATATTTTCTAATTAAACAATTCATGGCAGTTGTTTTTTAATATTTTTTTTTCATCTAATGAACCGATTACTGAACTTTACCACAAGTGCGTGCCCGCTTCGTGCTGTATTTGGGTCCCTTCTAATTAAAATATAAAATTAGAAAAAATATTAATAAAGTATTCTACTATAATGAATACTGAACATTTCCTTTTTTTGTATATATTATAAATAGAAAAATTAATGACTGTGTAATTTAAATCGAATTTTATTGATAAAAGAAAATAAATATGAAAAAAAGTAAAAGAGATTTAGCCACCCCCTCTCTTAAAATATAAATTCACGTAGATGGAGAGAAATATAAATTCTAATTGATTTAATCCTATATTTTTGCATTGAAACTTGATTCATAATTTAAAAAAGTGTCTTATAAAATGAGAATTTCAAATTTTTTTTTTTAATTTTTATATAGTCTTAATTAAAATACGTTAATGAAAGATGAGGGGGCTGGGGGGGGGTTGGAATATGTAGAAAATCAGTGGAAAAATTGCGAAAAAAACAGAAAATATCGATCATTTTTAATGATTTTTTGCAATTTGAGGGACAAAAATCCTCTCCGAAATCCCCCCCCTCCCCTCTTTGGATCAAAATGTTCATGTTTTTAAACTTTTCACTTTTCTTGACGTTCAGAAGAAATATTAAGGCTAAAATAATTCCTTTTAATTCCTCAATATTTAATTCATGGTCCTAAAATTAACGAAAAGGGGTGGAAATAACATAAGTAGGGGGCTCCCCCCGAAAACGGTACGGTGTGGGGGAAAACGGAGGTCATATTTGGATTCAGGAGGTCATTTTACTTAAGAATCTGATGAAATTATTTCGGAACTCGAAAAAAAATTTTATTACCCCTATTAGTGTTATTTGAAAATCAATGTGATGTGCCTCTTAACCATATTCGATTATTTGCCCATACCATGAAAACCGTTGGTTTTACTAAAAAATGTTAAAGGACTTTTTTTTAGTAAATTTAATGCTCTTCAAAAAATTACTGATGAACTTTTTTTGCTGGACCAACCGTTTAGGAGTTACAGGTGTTAATAGTCAAATTTAGGGGAAATCGATGAACTTTGACCCTCTGGCGGGCCAGGTAAACGTTGTCCGATCGGTCTAAAATTTTGCAGGTAATTTTTACTTTAATAAAGGAACAAAATGAGAGGGTAGTGTTTTTTGATTTCCGACTTCACTTTTTTTGGACCACCCTAATATATGTATATATATATATATACGTTCTGGAAGGTTTCCGCGACTGAATTGTATGCGAAGATAAGTTTTCTCGGGTTTAAATCGCGTGTGATCTTGAGATTTACTCGACGTTTCGGCTCTCCTTTTGGATTAAAATATGATGATAGAAAAAGATAAAAAATAATATTAATAAATAATTATTTCTTTGTTTCAGAAGAAAAAACTTTTAGGAAAAAAAATCCATGTGTCATCATTATTACGGGCAAAGCAAGTCTTTTAGTTGAATTCACGTCGAGCAAGAAGCCAGTCGATTGAATTCATCTCTCTGCCTCTCCTCTATTGCGATTCTATTAGTGAGAATAAAACATCACACGCACCCCGCATCTCTTAATTAAAAGGTATTTATAATTTACATATTTCATTTTCATAAAGGTTTAACATTTTATTGTTATATTTTCCAAGTTATAAAATTATCTATTTATCTATTATTTTTAATAATGAGACCATAAGGTAAGGGGATGTACATTTCCCATTTCAATTAAAATACTGTATTATTATTTTTCCTTAAAATAAGTAAAAAATTCGTTTAACAATATTATTTTTACTTTCTACACACAAACATAACAATCATATTTAGTAAGAAAAAAATTAATAATTTTTATCTTTTACAGAGGTGGTTATTGCTAGTGATTGACTTCTCCCTTCTCGCTGGAGGATCCCCATCTCAGCGCATTTCACACTCTACATTCTGCAGTATGTAAGTCCTGACAATCAAATTTTGTCAATTTATCATTTCATATCACAAATAATTTTCTGGAAAAGGTCTTTTAAAATCTTTTGCTTACTAACCACCCCCTCACCCCCCTTATTTTATGATATTTATCATTAAAACTCAGTCTGTCTCTCTTTTTAATCTGCAGACATTTCCTTTTGAATGGGACTGTAGCTTTTTTTTATAAGTATTTTTGTCCAAAATTATTTGCTTTAATTAATTTACAAATTTCTTCTTACAACTTCTCATTCTATCTGAGAACGTGGAAAAGTATTTCTAACTAATAATTAAAAATTCTAAGAGGAATGGAAATGAAAAATTACGTTCATAATTGGAAAAAAACAAACAGCTTATAATACCGGCTGAATTTTATTTTTTATCTCGTTTAAAGGAAAAAAACAATAAATTAATATTTTTTTTTTTATTTGATTATTCATTTCTAGTCGTGTGGGTCGGAGGATTTTTACCTCTATTCATTCAGATAATCGATTATTAAAAAATAATTATAAAATTGATTGGTTATTATAAACTGTTTTTGGGGGAAAACATGTGCGACTAGGGTTTTGTCTGGTGAGGTCCTCGGGCAGCAGAGGGCAGCCCAGAGCAGCCCGTGGGCTACCTTGGTTTGCACACAGCGAGGGCGTGGGAAGGTGTGGATCTGAGCAAGTGTTAACTTGGGCTGCATCGAATTATTTATATTCATCTCAAATATTTTCATTTTTAAGGTCAGTAATGTTATCAAATATTTATTTAATTGATTCAGGACTATTATTTTAAATAAATTCATTAAATAAAACAAAACAAATTTTATAAACTTGTGTTCTAACAAGTTAACCTTTAATTGTCAAATTTTATTCTCATTTTTTTAATACTTCAACCTTTTTTAATCGTTTAATATTCATTTTCTATTTAAATTCGTCATGCAAATTACATAAATTAAATAGATCATTCGTTTTATTAATTGATTCACACTTTTCTCAAATTTGACAAATCAATCTGTTCATTTTCTTTTATTTTTAAATTAGTTTAAATAATTATGAGTTTTGTTTTAAAATATTTTTCTTATTTCTATTATTTACGAGTTTGTAAAATGATTATTTAATTAATTTTTTATTCTAAATCTCTTTCAGAAAGGTTGAAATCAAAAATAAGAGTCCTGATAATGAGGAGTCAATAGGGAAAAAACAATCTGATCCACATTTACTAAAACAGATCATTTAATCTCACTTTCTTTATTTTTGTTTGAATTATTTTAGCTCTTTATTTATTTTTATAAATCATTTTTGAATATTTTCAAATGCCATTCAGGCAGAATATGTCAATTTCATTTAATATCTTCATAACCTTTCTATTTTTAAATTAATTTTAATCACTCGATCTTTTAAATCATTTTATTTATTTTAATGATATTTATTTTTAATTTCAGATGTGATTTGGTTCAAACAACTCTTCAACAGATATGTGAGAACATAACATCAAGTAATCATATATATATATATATATATATATGACTAATGAAACGAAATGGCCAAAATTGAAATGCAATTATCAGCTGTATTCAAAAAAGAGAGCTGCTTCAAGACATAGTGTTTCGAAGAAAATGCAGAGTGAATGAATATTATTAAATAAGGTAAACATTATTGATATTGATTGACTTGATTGATTGATAAAAAAAAAAATGGAATAAAAAAGAGATCACTTTTGATGACAATTGATGATTGGGAAAGCCTGGCGCAGACTGATGAACAAGAAATTAAAACGTTGGAGGTATTTTCAGGCCGATTTTTAATCCCACTATATAGTCGACGTTTCGGGAGACTAAACGCCTCCCTTCATCAGGACTCTAAACATTCACTTTTGTTATTTAAAATGAACTCGGTGTTATAGGGACAAATTCTTTAAAAAAAATTTCTAAATCAAATATAATAAAGTTTAAGAACTATTTGGATCAACAAATCTGAAAATATTTAAATCGACTCTATTTTCATCAGCTGCAAGGCTAACCTGCTAGTCATCAGCTGCCAGGCTAGGCTGCTAGTCATCAGCTGCCATGCACGGCTTGGGCATAAACCAAGCATGGCGGTCAGCCGGCATGCACTTTATCCCCACTATTCCCTACCCTAACTTGACCTAAATGGGCCTCCACATCTCCGGGTTGACCGAATATGTCAATTTCATTTAATATCTTCCTAACGTTTCTATTTTTAAATTAATTTTAATCAAATCTCACTTGGAAGATTACTCCTTAATAAAGCAATATTTCAATAAAAAACAATTATTTTCATTTTCAGGATTTTTTATTATTTTATAACTATTCAACAGATATCAGAGAACATAACATCCATCAATCATATATATATATATATATGATTAATGAAACGAAATGGCCAAAATTGAAATACAATTATCAAATGTATTTAAAAAAGAGAGCTGCTTCAAGACATTGTGTTTCGAAGAAAATGCAGGCTGAATGAATATTATTAAATAAGGTAAACATTGATATTGATTGACATTCATAAAAAAATTAAATAAAAAAAGAGATCAATTTTGCTATTTAAAATTAACTCGGTGTTGTAAGGACAAATTCTTTAAAAAAAATATTTCTAAATCAAATATAAATAAGTTTAAGAACTATTTGGATCAACAAATCTGAAAATATTTAAATCAACTCTATTTCATTTATCAAAACCTTCAATTGATAATTAGATTGTTTCTTTTTATTTTCAGAAATGTCTCCAAGATGCAACTGAACGTCCTGAATCCTGGTTAATTCACCTTCATTTCATCTTGTTTCTTTGTGAGTTTATTATTTATTTTATTCGCTCTATTTTTTCACTAATACTAATTATTATTAGAAAGATAATTAGAAACTATTGGGTCTAGATATTAGATATCAAGATGGGCCAAGGGTTTAAATTTCTCTATTAAATAGCCCTACTTGTGCAACGCATAGCTACTTGACCATAAATTACATTACTACATGTTTATTAATGGCAACAAAGTACTAGTAAAAAAAAAAAAAAAAACAATACTTTCTCTCTTTATATTTCATAATAGGTAAGAGAAAGAAAAGATTGCTGTTGTAGTGGAGTCAGCCAAAGAAAATAATAAAAAAACAATTTTTTCTATCGACGTTTCGAGCGCCAATCACGCTCTTCCTCGGGACAGTCTAATGTCAATTTTTACGGATGGTAGTAGAATGAGTATCATTTGACATCAATAAAATGAACTTGACTTAATACAAATAATACAAGATTTGTTCATTTTTTGATTTAGCTAATGATTTTAATAATAAAACAGGCATGTGTGTGAATGAGTGCAAGGTTACTTGTACATGCCTGTTTTATTATTAAAATCATTAGCTAAATCAAAAAATGAACAAATCTTGTATTATTTGTATTAAGTCAAGTTCATTTTATTGATGTCAAATGATACTCATTCTACTACCATCCGTAAAAATTGACATTAGACTGTCCCGAGGAAGAGCGTGATTGGCGCTCGAAACGTCGACAGAAAAAATTGTTTTTTATTATTTTCTTTGGCTGACTCCACTCCAACAGCAATAGTTAACCCTCACAGCCAGTACAAAAAGTGAAAGAAAAGATTTTTTGAAGTCAAGCAAATGACCTTGTCACGTTAAAACCTCACCGGCTGTGTAGAAGACCCAGCCAACACCAAATTTTTTTCTTAGATTTAATTAAGAAAATTTTTCTTAAGTTTAAAATAATATTTACGAATAGGTTTATTAAAGTTGAATAAAAAGATTTATTTTCAAAAAATATAAAACTTTATTCAATATACAGTATTCAAGATTTCTATTAATGCTTTTGTAGTTTCGAATATCCTATTCTTTTGGCATGACAACAATAAATAGAAAAAATGAATTTTTTTTTTTACCTGTTTTTATTAATTAAAGATTTATGACATTTTTAGATTAAATTGAATCTCGGATGGCCTGAAGAGAAATTGCAACTCCAATAAGCTCTGAAATCTCCAGGAGAATTTGAAGTTACATGAACCATGAATCAGTAATCAGGTTTTTAGAAGGTAAACCATTTTAAAAAATTATATTCAAAATCATGCCTTATATGCAGGCAGCCAAAAATAAAACACTCTCAATTCTCTGTGGATGTTTTATTCTACTATGTAATCTATTTAATTAAAATATATATTTTTTTTTTTTTTTTTTGGAATGGGTGCATAAGGTCCGAAGACCTATAATGACCAATAGCCACATGCAGCCAGGAAGAAAATAAAAACAAAAGGAGAAGCATAAAGGGGAAACTCAACTGCGGGAACTGAGAAGATGCCTGTTGAGGTTAGACTTGAAAGTCTGAAGATTGTAGGTTTTGGGGAAGATAGACGCAGGCAGCTTGTTCCAATCACGGGAGGTCATGGGGACAAAGGAAGAATGAAATTGTTTTGTTCTGTTAGTCGTGATCTGAACAGCATAGGGATGCTGGGAGGATGCCTCTCTTGTGTTCCGTGAATATGTTGCATTGGGTGGGATAATTGATTTTAATTCGGCAGAGCATTCACCATGGTAATACCTGTAGAAGAGAGATAGTGAAGATACTCTTCTTCTATGATCTAGTGACTGTAGGGATGCAGTAAGGGTAGAATCACCTATCAGTCTAATTGCACGCCTCTGTATGGCTTCCAAGGAGGAGAGAGCGTCTTTTGACGCCCCTCGCCAAAGGTGGGAACAATATTCAAGACACGGCCGAATTTGGGCTTTATAGAGGATTAGGAGTTGTTGGGAGGAAAAGTAACGCTTCGTTTTGAATAGGAAACCCAATTTCCTTGCGGTAGATTTAACCACAGAAGAGATGTGGTTGCTCCAGGAGAGATCAGATGTAACTGTCACTCCCAGAACAGAAAATGAATCTTTGAACTCGAGGCCATTATGATGATATATCAGTTTAAAAGTCTTTATAATATTAAAATTTGTTATTTTCATAGGTCTAGTTACAATTGAGAAATGTTAATTAAATAGAATACATAGTAGAATAAAATATCAACTAAATAAAATTATAGTATTAACTCTTTCTCAATAGAATTGTTCACTGAGGATGGGTGAATAAATTTTACCCGAAACTTCTGAACATTCACAGAGAAGCGAGTGTTTTATTCTTGGCTGTTAAAGTCAAAAATGAAAAAGATTTTCTTTGAGGAATTAATCCCTTTTGCAAGGGTCCTCCTTAATTTTGGTTTTATTTTCCAAACGGGAAAAATATAAAAAATTTAAAAGTCCGGGTTGGGTTCGTACCTCGAAGAAAATCTTTGGGGAAAATCAACAGTATGGCTCTTGTTCTTTTTATTTTTAAGATATAGGTCTACTTATATGTGGAGAGTGATGTAGGATTTAAAAAGAAAAGAAAAGCTCACTTCTTTTTCTTAAAACATTAACAAAAATAATTTATTAAAAAATTTAAATATCATATTTAAACAGTTAGATTTGTTTTATCTTTCTATAGGATGGAATGAGCTTTATTTTCTATGAAATTTATTAATAAATTGCAAATTGAATGCGTAATTAAATAAAAATAAAAGTGACCTTTTTCTTTGTCTGAGGTTGAGATAATTAATTGGGTTAAATGAAATTAAAATTATAAATATCTGTTGCGTTGTTGCACCTGAGTGATGAAAAAAAACCGAAATGTCGTTTCGATGCCTGGTCGAAACGTTTCGAAGAAAGTATGATCTCGAAGTATAAAAATTGTTTAAAAATTATTTGTATAAATATACAAATATATAGCAGGTAGCAATTTGTATGTAGTGAAGAGAGGCGATGTCAAAGCCAAGGAGGAGCGCCGATGAGGCCAAAGAGAGATGGCGACGAAAGAGGAAGACAAAAAAGAGAAGAAAAAAAGAAGAAGAAGAAGCAGAAAAAGAAGCCAGCAGCCAGTAGATAATATTTTACTGATAGCAGTAATTCAAATAAATAATAATTGTCCAACGGGACGATCCAAATAATTATATTATCTAAAAAGATTTGAAAATCATTAGAATAAAAAAGTTCAAGGTATAATTTCAAGTTGAAGGAAATTAACTTATATGGAGTTATTTAAGCCAAAATATATTCACAAAAAATGATTTCTTCCGCTTAAATAATATATAAAAATAATGTGAAGGAAATGCCTTCAGATTCTCCAACGGGAGCAAAATCCTTGCCGATCTTATGATGGCGGACACAAAGGGTTCCAACGGGAACAAATTTAATAGAAAGACACGAGGTCTAACGTCGTGATTATCAAATGCACATAGCGATAGACAGCGTTGGGCGAATTGTCTACTTTACTTTGTCTACGCAATTGTCTACGTGTAGACAATGTATGTAGACAAATGAACAATATCCATGTAGACAAAGTAGACAATGTAGACAATGTAGACAATTCTAAAATTTAAAAATTTGGCGGGACTAACAACACCTTAATTTTTTATCTATCGTCATAAATATAATTTTTTGATACTAATATACACGAAATCAATAGGTAAAGAGTGATTTTACAATTTTTCTATTCCACTTTAAGAGAGAATATTGAAGGAACGAACACTAAATAAATTGTATATATATATATACAATTACAATTTAATTTAATTAAATTAATTAAAACAATTATTAATTTATTTGTATATATTTTCAATTACAATTTATTTAGTGTTCGTTACTCCAATATTCTCGCTTAAAGTGGAATATCAAATATAGCGAGATATTGGGTAAAAAAGAAACATCTGCCAGCGTTGATAATGGCGGTATTCTTAATTTTAAGTCACTTTTATTTGAATTAGATACTAGAAGCTGTATTATGCAGGGTTTTTTTTGCAAAAAAGACACACTGCAACATATTTTTACTTTTTCATTTTGTTTCCCTAATTCAAATTTTAATTCATTAAAATGTCTGTTTATTGGTCTTCCGTGTTTAGACATTTTTATGTATATGAATTTCTAGGCTGTTTCTAGAAATGACAGATCACTGATCTGAGATGAGAGCCAATGAAAACAAGCGCTGAGCCATTTGTCTACATTGTCTACGTCTTTGTCTACATTGTCTACGTCTTTGTCTACATTGTCTACATTGTCTACTTTGTCTACGCATTTGTCTACGTCATGACGTAGACAAATCAAAATATGCTTAATTCGCCCAACACTGGCGATAGATACCTCTGCGCAGCAGGTTTGACCTTCGAGGTGACACAAGTTAGAAACAAATTTGAAATTGCCATGCTATAAACTATTAAAAATTAATTTAAAAATATTAAAAAAAATAAGATAAATAAAAATATATTCGCGGATAGTTTAAACTTGAACTGTGCTGCCTGCACTTCATAAATATGGCTATGCTATATATGAAAATTTTAACTTATTGTTAAAAGTTTTTAAGATTAATTTTAAATAAATTTGGATAAAATTTATGAATTAATAGATAAAGGAATATTTCACTTTTTTGCTACATTTAAATTAAAAAAAATTACTTATTTCTGAGGATATTAATTATCTTTTTTGTAATGTTTTAGGTTTCATCAATCAACTATAATAGTAAACAAAACCAGTGAAGGAGGCCTCGGCTGATATAAGTAGAAATGCACCGAGAAAGCAGACGTTGCAGCTGGCAGCAGAATGGAAAACCATCTCTCAAAGTAAGTAGCTTAATAAAGTTAATCTCTCCTTCTTTTTCTATCTATACTCTCTCTTAATACATCTAAAAATTCTAATTTATTATCTATTAGACATGTGCAAAGTGTTTAGATCATTACAATTTCTCTATTTATATTGTAAATTATTTTGGAGTCATGAAAAAAACAAGACGAATGCAGCCAAATATTATTTTATTTTAAATCTCGCCCTCACGGCTGACGTGATTAAAAAAAAAAAAAAAAAATAATAATATTTGGCTGCATTCGTCTTGTTTTTTTCATGACTCCATCATCATTAAGCCTACAGCCACAGATCTTTTTCGATTGTAAATTATTTTAATTATATTATTTTTTTTTAATTTTAACTTCAATATTACATATTTTTCCAAACAAAAGCGCAAATAAATCATCCAGTCCCTAAAATCTGATACCATTTAGAAAACAATTTGCCCTTTTGTTTGAAAATAAATATTAGAAATAAGGTTTAAAATTTAACTTTAATATTTGATTTGAAAGATTAATAATATCTCAATATAATAATATTTGTAAAAGACTACCTTCTTCACCAGGGCCGGAACTAGGAGATTTTTTAGGGGAGGGACAAAATTTAATTTGCCGCCTCCTCCTTAAAATTTTCTATATAAAATTCATATCATTTTACCTTTTTTTTAGTAAATCTTTCTTTAATTGCTGCCCCCTGATATCTGCCGCCCGGGGCACACGCACCCACTGCCGCCCCCCCCCCCCCCTAGATCCGGCCCTGTTCTTCACTATGCATCTTCTTTTATAGATAGATACAGTATAAATTTTTATTATATAATTAAATCAAAGTGAATATTAATTGCTTTTGTAAAATGTTAATTAATCCTATTCTGTTTTCATTTTGTATGTCATAGAGGCCTTTATAAAGTCACAATTATAAGAATTTTTTATTGTTCTCAAAAATTATTAGATTTAAAGATTAACATCTACTTTCAATATTCGTTTGGAAAATACAGGGTGATTATAAAAGGACTTTACAACTTTGAAAGCACATACATGTAAATGAAAACTTTTTAATCCCTCAGATCAATCAAGATGAACAACAAGTGCCCTTTTACTTTCAGCAAGACGGTGCACCACCTCATTTCCACGGAGAAGTTCGGGCGTTTCTAGATAATCGCTTTCAACGTCGGTGGATTGGCCGTGCAGGGCCAATTGCATGGCCACCTCGCTCACCGGATTTAACACCTTTGCATTTCTTCCTGTGGGGTTTCATTAAGGATAAAGTTTATGTTCAGCCTCTATCAGAAAATCTTAATGACCTCCGAAATCGGATCAACGATGCAGTTGCACAAGTTACAACTGATATGCTGAAACGAGTGTGGCAAGAAATCGATTATCGGTGGGATGTATGTCACATTACCAACTGCAGTCACATCGAACCAAAATGACACTCATATGTTAAACTTGAAGTGTTTTGTGACAAAATGACACCTTTCTCAATTCTGTAAGTAATTTCAATAAATATGTATGTGCTTTCAAAGTTGTAAAGTCCTTTTATAATCACCCTGTATATTGCTTTCATCTATTACTTTACTCGGTTTTTTTTATGTGGCTATTGAGGATTTTTTATATTTAGGAGATAGGAAAATTAAAAATTATTGGTTTAAAAAATAAAAGTTTATTAAAAATAATTATAAATATATTAGATACATTTTTATTAATTTATTATGTATTAAGTTAAATTATATAAAAAATAAAATTTGATTTGTTTGTTTCAGGCAAGATTAATGCCATGTGGCAGGACATCAATCACATCATACATGCAAGGTTGCATCGTTTTATACGCTGAGTGAGTTCTTTGTGGGAGTTAATTATTTTGTTGCTTGAAGATTATTCAGAAGCAATCTCCATCCCTGATCTGGACGAAAAATAAAAATTCTATGTAAGTAATTTAATATTTCTTTTTATTAAAATTAGATGTATGATGTATTTTTCAAAATTGATTTTTTACTATTTTTAGCTCCAATAGAGTCTTGTGTACATAATTTAATTCAAATTTCTCAAAAATTTGATTTTTTTTTTTTATAGATATCAATTTCGAAAAGTTTTTTTTTTTAGTTTGACCATTTTAAAACAAAGTAAGGCTCACATTTGTATAAATTATTTAATCTTAATAGCCATTATTTAATGAATTTTCAATTTAATATAATATTACATAATATAATGTCATATAAATATAATTAAAAAAAAATTAATTAGAAAAATATATTAATTTTTCATTTTTTTCTGTTTATTGTTCAATAATTGTTAATAACTTTTTAAATCTGATCTCGTTTAAGAACCAGGCCATTATTCTGCCCCCAAGACTTATTGCTCGCCCTTGCCCCCCGTGAGACTCGACGATTCAAAATTTTTTATTGTAAAGTTAAGTTAACCTTTGGGGCCGGTTTGGCACGGGGTGGGGTCTCTGGGGAGGGTCACTTTCGGGGAAAAAATTCGGGGGGGGGTTCCCCTTCCCTCCCCGGGGGGGGGCCCCCCAAAAGAGGGGAAATTTTTTTCCCTTGGGGTGGGGTTGGATTCGCGTGGTTCTCTCCACAAAATAATAAGCTTATCTACTTTTTCCCCCCCTCGCCTCCCCCCCTCCATTGTAATAAGTGCAATAAATTTAAAAATAAAAGTAAAAATTATATTTTATATATATTATATATATATATTAACATCCTAATATATTACAATAATTAACTGTTAATTTGCCGTTAAAAAAATACCATTCCGGTCGGCTAAAGGAAAATATGTTTAATTGGTTTCCTGAAAAATCTTTTGTTTGTCCCTTAGGCTGAACGCACACCGAACGAGCAAAAACGTTTTCGCCTAAAACTGTTTTTTCAATGCTTTTCTAAGGGTCAAAGCACACAGAAGAAAAAACACAATCGGACATGATTCGGCATCATCGAACAAAATGTTTTGTCCGAAAACTTTTTTGCTCGTTCGGTGTGCGTTGGCATCGAGCAAAACGTTTTGCTCGTGTTTGATCGAAAACGTTTTTGCTCGATTGGTGTCCGTTCAGCCTTACTGTGTTTTAAAATTGGGCAGCCGAGTAGTTAAAAAGGATATTTGTTAAAGAATTAAGGAAAAAATAAAACAATTATTTAATAAAATATTCTTTATTCAATATTTAAAATATGATGATAGAAAAAGATAAAAAATAATATTAATAAATAATTATTTCTTTGTTTCAGAAGAAGGAGCTTTTAGGAAAAAAAATCCATGTGTCATCATTATTACGAGCAAAGCAAGTCTCTTAGTTGCATTCACGTCGAGCAAGAAGCCAGTCGATTGAATTCATCTCCCTGCCTCTCCTCTATTGCGATTTTATTAGTGAGAATAACATCACACACACACACACTTCATCTCGCTCAAATTAAAAAGTAATTATAATTTGCATATTTCTCTTTCATAACGGGTTAACATTTTATTACTTTCTCTTACCTATATATATATGTTAATATATATATATATATATATTATATATATATAGAAAGTATTGGATTCATGTCAAAAATTCGATGTCGAGATTTTGATGGATATACACTAGGGTGGCCGCAAAAAACAAAATTTTTTAATTTCTTTGGGCCGAACCTCCTAAAAGTTGTCTTTTGGCTAGAAAATGATAATGGCAAAGTTTTAGCTAAATTGGATAACGTTAACCCGTGCCTCATTGGGGTTAAAATTTTGAAAAAGTGCGATTTTATCTAAAAATTCGCAGTTTTTACTTCATAAAACGAAAAAAAAAGTATCCTAAAAAAATGATTCTTGGCTCATTTCATAGCAAATTTAATTCTCGTGAGGTTTTATAATAATAGATTTAGAGATATTTACAAATTAGCATTTCGGTTATGATCTTTCTGAAAAAGAGGTGGAAAGTCACAATATAGACCATTCGATATAACAAACATTTTCTGGGAATATATTCCGAAGGGAATGAAATTTTTACTGGTTATTTGGGGGTACTCTAGAATGCCAATCCTGAGGGGGACAAAAACCTCAAAGTCTCAATTCTTCAATTTTTTGCTTATATCTCGTAAACTATTCATATTTTGTGAAATATAGCACAATACAAAATTGTAGAGCATTAAATTTGCTAGAATTTGGTACATAAAACGAATTCGTAGACCCACTACTAACCGAAATACGACCGGTCAAATTTGGACAGATTTTCTCGAAATGTAAAAAATATCAGAAAAAATGAATAATCCTGTCGTTATCTACTTTTTACTTAGAAAGTATTCCCGAGTGAATTAAATTTTTATAAGTTATTTGAGGGTACGCCAGATTGTCTATCCTAAGTCTTCAACTTGGGGGACCCTGTCTTAACTTAGAGGGGGTAGAGGAGGAAAAAACCTCAAAAATTTTTAACTTTTTTCAGTTTTTCTCATATATTTCTTAAACTAAACATATTTTGTTTACCCTAGTACTATACAAAGTTGTAGAGGATTAGATCCAAGCCAAATTATAAGCTAAATGGACAGACTTTTTTTTTTGACCCAGTCCGTGTTTTGTATTCGTTATGCGAAACGTCGCTCGTTAAGCGCGTCATTATTTTACAATTTGTTTTGCTAGTTATGCGAATTACCCGTTAAACGAGATTCTACTGTATTATTTTTTCTTAAAATAAGTAAAAAAATTCGTTTGTCAATATTTTTTAAATTCTCTCTTACTACACCCTAACATATTAATATATTTAGTAAGAAAAAATAATAATTTTTATCTTTTACAGAGGTGGTTATTGCCTGGTTATTGTTAGTGATTGACTTCTTTCATCATCGAACTTCTCACTCGAGGATCCCCATCTCAGCGCATTTCACACTCTACATTCTGCACTATGTAAGTCCTGACAATCAAATTTTGTCAATTTATCATTTCATATCACAAATAATAATTGCATTTTTCTGGAAAAGGTCATTCTCGCTCTTTTAAAAATCTTTGGCTTACTAACCTCCCCCACCCCCTTATTTTATGATATTTATCATTAAATCTATAGAACTCTGTCTCAGTGGCGTAGCGAGCTTAACTCGCGCCCGGGGTACAATACCTTTTTAGCCCTCCCCCTCCCCCCCCATTTGAAAACCATATATTATACAGAGGCGTATATAGAAGTTTTTTTTTCGTGGGGGACCCGAACTCAAAAATTTTCAAAATTTTTTGCCCTGCTGTTAAAAAATCATTTTACCTTTTTTTAGGAGGCTAAATTTTGCGGAATTTTTTCCCCATCCTGCGGAAAAATTTTATTTTTTTTGCGAAACCAAATTTTCCCCGTCAAGCGGAAAGTTTTTTTCCCAGATGGCTTAAATAGAAATGCCTGAACCTCCAATATATGTTTTAATTACAACGGTTATCGTCTAAAGTCTTAAATGGCCAGAGTTGCGGAAAAGACTGTGTGAATGTGTGTGTGAGTGTGAATGAGAAAAAAAGTGTGAATGTTTAAAAAAAAAAAAAATTTTCCCCAGGCATTAAAATTATTTTTTGTTTTGCGGACCATTTGGCGCCCCTTTGTGAGTAGCGCCCAGGGCATGATGACCCCCTTCCCCCCCCCCTCGCTACGCCACTGCTCTGTCTGCCTCCCTTTTTAATCTGTTAATATTTCCTTTTGAACGGGCTGTAGCTTTTTTTTTTAAAAGTATGTTTGTCCAAAATTATTTGTTTTAATTAACAATGAAATATTTACAAATTTCTTACAACTTCTCATTCTATCTGGGAACGTGGAAAAGTATTTTTTAATTAATGATTAAAAATTCTAAGAGGGATGGAAATGAAAAATTACGTTCATAATTGGAAAAAACAAACAGCTTAAGTTATAATACCCGCTAAAATTTATTTTTTATCTCGTCTAAAAGAAAAAAACGATAAATTAATATTTTTTTTTATTTATTTGATTCCTTCATTTCTAGTCGTGTGGGTCGGATATTTGCTTGCTTTAAATGGGGAATTAATACAATTTAAATTAGGATTTTTACCTCTATTCATTCAGTTAATAGAATATTAAAAAAATAATTATAAATAAAAATTTTTTGATTCTGGGATGAAGGACATCTATTCTCGGAGACTCAGTTGAGCCGCAGTTACTTCATCTACACGGGTGGTCGGTGAGTTGGATTGAAATTAATAAAATTCTTAGATAGATTTTTTTTAATTTTTTATTTTTTAATGTTCTTTAATGGTCGACTGAATTGCAATTCTCAGTTTCTGAAACTTGTCTATCGTCAGGACCTTAAAAAACGATAACATTTTTTTACATTTTTAGATATATTCAACCTTATCGAGATAAATGTGTTTTTTGTCAAATA
>JAKCPI010005888.1:0-16828 GCA_023213315.1 Euborellia annulipes
AGGAAGGAGGGAGATGGGCGATATCATCCCCACTCACATTTATTGCCATATAGACCTATATATATAGAGAGAGATGTGTGATGTTCTCTTCATTTTCTTTTTCTAGAGTCTGTAAGGGATAACATGTCTATGTACCATGTTCGTAGTTTGATTCAAGATCTAGTCAACAAGTCCCTTAAAACTTGACAAGAGAGAAGGCTTCCACGCTGGCCACAGGACTGACGACGTTCCGGGCCAGGATCTCTACAGATTTCACCATTTTGGTAAATAAATTTATAGTTTAATTTGTTCATTAAGGGTATAAACGAGAATAGATAGTTTAAACATGCGTTTTAGTGCATAATAAAATGTGTTGTGACGTTGTTGTGGATGTCTTCGTGTATGACAGCCAAAATTGGAATTGGAATTGGCTTGAAAAAATTATTCTATTTATTGGGACCAAATCAATCTGCACAAACGCGCGCGAATGCGTCGAAATATGGCCATTTTGGGTCAAGAAAAATGTCTTCGTGTATGACAAAAAGTTTTCGGAAAAATAGCCCCTGTTCTAATTCGCCAAAAATGGCTTGAATGATATTTTTCATCCTCCTGTAAGACAGGCTTTAGAAATAAAGATCATTTAATAGCTGGTATGTAAAAAAAAAAAAAAAAAGTTATTTTTTTAACTCGAAAGTTAAGGCAAGGGCGGATCCAGAGGTGTTTCTCGGGGGGTAATCTGGTGTGACTCGTCGCACAGCACACTATTTTTTTTTTTAATTTCGGTAATTTAAAAGCGCATTCTGTATTTGTTTGCCAGAATATAAATACACATCAAATTTTTAAGTATTAATTTTAAAAATTTTACATTAAAAATAAATTTTTTCGCGAAAAAAAGGTTTTTTGAATCTCGGGGGGGGGGGTAATTACCCCCTTTACCCCCCTTGTATCCGCCCTTGGTTAAGGGTGTTCTTGATACTACCGATGATTATTATAAATTTGAAAGTTGATTATGGATCCCTGCAGTGTGGTCCATAAATATATATTGACCTATTATTTCATAATATCAAAAAATATTTATAAAGAAAAAAAAGAATAAATATTTTGATGAAATAAAAAAAAAAAAAAAAAGAAAAGAAAAGAAAATATTTATAAAATCTCGATGACCAATACGAATATATTTTGAAAGGAACCACCAGCTGGTATGAATGAATCACCTTTAATTTTGGGAATATCAACAAAATCCAAAATATTTATAAAATAAAAGAGTTATTAACCTGTAAGCAAAAGAATTAAATTATGCGTAGAAATAAATGCCTTCTCTGTTGAGTCAGTCAGAAGGTCATTTTTTTTTATTTGTTGGATGAAAATTAAAGAAACAAAATTGGAGACAAAAACCTTAACTGAGAAATGTTGAAATAACAAATCAAAAATTATAGGGAGGGATCGTAATTGGTTATTATTATCTAATCTAATTATATTAAACGAGCAATGTACGTTTATTTGTTTGTTTATATATGTCGTAGACAGATCGTGAAATTAGACAGTTCATGAACTGCAGCCAGATCGTGTAATGGTCAAACAGTTACATGATCTGGCTAAAAATTTTAGACAGTTCATGAAATGCAATTGGGCCTTAGACAGATCGTGTAATGCTCGAGAATTACATGAAATGTCTAAATTTTTTAGGCAGTTCATGAACTGCCTAACAGCAGTTTTGCCGATCGTGTACTGTTTGTAATTTAATGCAATAAATTTAAAAAAAAAATTTTATTTTTTCAAAAATGAAAAAAAAAGGCTTCTATAAGTTGTAGACATTTTAAATAGCTTTAATTTAAAAAAATTGAGGTAGATAGCTTCAAATTTGTGGCCGCTGGAATCTCCCAAAATTAGAACGCCGAGACGCGCACCTTAACTCAAGATTTACAAAGTGAGGAAGATTTGGAAAATTTAGTAATCGATAATAATAATAATATTGAAAAAAATTGACTTTTTTCGAGATCTTTATTTGCTTTACAAACAGTACACGATCGGCAAAACTGCTGTTAGGCAGTTCATGAACTGCCTAAAAAATTTAGACATTTCATGTAATTCTCGAGCATTACACGATCTGTCTAAGGCCCAATTGCATTTCATGAACTGTCTAAAATTTTTAGCCAGATCATGTAACTGTTTGACCATTACACGATCTGGCTGCAGTTCATGAAATGTCTAGACAGTTCATGAACTGTCTAATTTCACGATCTGTCTACGACATATATATGCATATCAGTTCTCGAAAACGGCTCTAACGATTTTTTTCAAATTTTAAATATATACTATTTGTGGTCCCAAAATGAAATTGTGCTAGGTCTCATGCTTGGGAAAATTCGGGTACTAGTACTTTACTGGTGTACTTTTTTAGTTTTTTCTAATTTTCTCAAAAGTTCCTTTAAAGATTTCTTTCAAATTTTAAATATTTGCTATTTCCGTGATAGAAAACAAAATGCGCTAGGTTTCATCTTCAGGAAACATCGAGTACTAGTACTTTACTGGTGTACTTTTTTAGTTTTTTCTAATTTTCTCGAAATTCCCTTTAAAGATTTCTTTCAAATTTTAAATAGTTCCTAGTTCCGGCATAGAAAACAAAGTGCGCTAGGTCTCATCTTCGGGCAACCTCGAGTACTAGTACTTTACTGGTGTACTTTTTTAGTTTTTCCAGTTTTCTCGAAATTCCCTTTAAAGATTTCTTTCAAATTTTAAATAGTTCCTAGTTCCCATATTAAAAACAAATTGCGCTAGGTCTCATCTTCAGGAAACATCGAGTACTAGTACTTTACTGGTGTACTTTTTTAGTTTTTCCAGTTTTCTCGAAATTCCCTTTAAAGATTTCTTTCAAATTTTAAATAGTTCCTAGTTCCCATATTAAAAACAAATTGCGCTAGGTCTCATCTTCAGGAAACATCGAGTACTAGTACTTTACTGGTGTACTTTTTTAGTTTTTCCAGTTTTCTCGAAATTCCCTTTAAAGATTTCTTTCAAATTTTAAATAGTTCCTAGTTCCCATATTAAAAACAAATTGCGCTAGGTCTCGTCTTCGGGGAACCTCGAGTACTAGTACTTTACTGGTGTACTTTTTTTAGTATTTTCTAATTTTCTTGAAATTCCCTTTAATCTTTTCTTTCAAGTTTTAAATAGTTCTTAGTTCCCGTATAAAAAACAAACTGCGCTAGGTCTCGTCTTCGGGAAACATCGAGTACTAGTACTTTACTGGTGTACTTTTTTAGTTTTTTCCAATTTTCGTTTTAAAAGTTTTACAATGTTCAAAGCCTAGTGGGCTTGCTTCCTGGTCAATCCCTCCCTTTCTTTACCCTGGACCCACACATTTAACTCTCCACGAATATTAAATTTTAATTAGTGTGCAATTTTGTAAATTTAATTTTTTATATCAATAATTACTTACAATGTATTTAATTTTTTTTTTTTTTTTTTTTTTTTTTTTTTTTTTTTTTTTTTAAACATTCACACTTTTTTCTCATTCACACTCACTCACACATTCACACTGTCTTTTCGGCAGCTCAGGCCATATAAGACATTTACGATAACCGTTATTTATGAATTTATATATATTAGGGTCCAGGCATTTTTATTTAAGCCATCTGGTATCCAGATGGCTTAAATAAAATCATCGGACTGCCTGGGGTCCGAACCCGCGACGTTTGGTATATGAGGTTAGCACGCTAACCTCTACACCACGCGTATTTAATTTAATAATGTCAAAAAGGCCAATTAGTAGAAAAATACCTATTATTTAAATTATATTATTAAAATACTAATTATTAATTAATTTTATTGAAAATAATAATTTTTAATTGTCTCCAGGCTGACGCATTTCCTGGGCAACTCTCTTATATTATATCTCATGATTAAAGTTTTCTTATGAGGCACTGTCTCCTCTAAGTATCCACCCAGTAATGTTGCTATTCCTCAAAACTCTCCCTGGACTGTTATTTCTTATTTTGGTGTTTTTATTGATGGTTCTATTGAGGAACAAGTTGTCTCGTTATAATTTCTTTCAAATTTTAAATATTTTCTGATGTACTTTTTTTAGTTTTTTACAATTTTACAAAAAAAAAAAGACCGAGCTCCGGCTCGGTCACCCCGGAACTTTTATGTTAATTGTTTAATCTTTGAAATTTACGGTATCATATTGATTTAGGTTTATATACCGTAAATTTCTCAATATCATTAAAATAATTCAAAATCAAAATAAAATTTAAATGACCACTTTTTGAGATTAAAATGCAATTTGATTTTTTTTTCTGAGGGATGTAGAATATACACATTTATAGCCATTTTGAAAATCTTTGAAATAAAATGTTAATTTTTTTTATTTCCAAGATTTCTCATTAATAAATATTAATAAAAATATACGTAATAATAGTTAAAATAAATAAATTGTTGAACATATTAAACTGACGTGTGAAGGGAAAACAGAATTTCAAAGAGATGCAAACATTCATTAATGACGAAACAATGCAAGTTTGTATTCTTTGATTAAAAACATCCTAAAGTATGTAGAGAATATGCTTTTCTAATTTATTCACCAATAGTTGGTTGATTTAATCTTGATTCGTTATTTTTACTTTCTCTTACCTATGTATATATGTAATATATATATAGAGAGAAAGTATTGGATTCATGTCAAAAATTCGATGTCGAGATTTTGATGGATGTTCACGTTTTGAGGTCCCCTGAATCCAAAAAAGTGGTTTTCGCGACATGGTCTGTCTGTGTGTGTGTGTGTGTGTGTGTGTGGGTGGGTGTGTGTGTGGGTATGTGTGTGTGTGTTCAATTTTAAGCATGAAGGAATTGAGCTATGAGGTTGAAATTTTATATTTAAGTTAAACACCTCCCGGGACCGGAAAAATAAGCTTTTAATCAAAATCGGCCAAAGAGTACTAGTACTTTACTGATATACTTTTTCAGTTTTTTTCGATTTTCTCAAAATTTGCTCCAACGATTTTTTTTAAAATTCAAAAATCAATTATTTTTTAGATGTTCTTTAAAATGTATATTCTCATTTTGCGATTGAAATCTTCTGAAGACCACTTTACTCTTGTATTTCATAGGGAAGATAGGAGAAATGGTTGCCATGGTAACAAAATATAAATATTTTCCCATACTTATAAATTTTACATCTGAATTCAAATGTTCCGTACTGTCGGGAACTAAATATATGTCGACACAAAAAATCTGGTGTGACAAGCACAGAACACAACTTTCGATTACCGAAGGTAAGAGAAAGTTGTGTGCTGTGCGCCAGTCACACCAGATTTTTTTTTATATGATTTAAATATTTATATTATGGATACCTACAGTATGTCGATTTACAAAAAATAAACATCCCCCCGATAATTTTCGAATTGTTTCCCACTACGCGCTTAAGGACCAAACGAGACAGTATATAAAATTATAAAGCTAGCCAGAAAGAGAAAGTAAAAGGGATTTCCCTTGGCTCCCTGACCCTTATGCCCTTGAGCAGCTCTTAAAGAGTTCTTTCTCATCTCACAGACTAATTAAAGGATGTTAGAGAGAGCGAAGACAAGCGATTACTTACAAGAGCATTTGATAAAAAAATAAAGAAATAATTAAAAACAGAGAGAACGCCATTCACAATTGAAAATTAATTTAATTGTTAAAATTTAATTATCAAGAAACAATGGCGATTAACAATTAAGTAAATAATTATATTAATTTAAATTAAATAAAAATATTTATATCATGTATTTATAATTATTAAATGAAAATTAAATTAAAAGTGAAGACGTAAAGAGTAAGAATGACAAATTATTTTGAAAAAATGAATTATAGTAATGGAATAAAGACAAAATGGCGTGTTTGCTCTGCAAGATGTAAGTAATTTATATCTTTATTTTATTTTGCTATTACATATTGGGCTCAAATAAAATTTATTAATTTTTCAATTACTATTCAAGTGTCATGTTAACTCAATAACACTGTATTTTAAGAGTTCCAAAGAAAATTCTATTCAAGTGATAAATGATTTCACTTTCGGATCCGCCACTATCTAACTTCCAATATCCAATTCAATTCATTACTTGTTTTTTTTTTTTTAATTCATGTTGTGTGATGTAATTATGTAACTCTTCTTGCTTAATGAATGAATGAATGAATGAATTTAATGAATGAACAAGTATGTGTCTGTGTATGTGCATATAGATCGTTTATACATATGAATGCAATGGATTATCTCTCTATTTCGTATGTATGCACGAGTCCCGTTACAAAATTATCTAAATGTAGGTCAAGACATGTCTTGGTTGCTTGTTTAGGACAAGATGAAGAAGCAAAAGAGAGGAGGACCAGAGCAAAAAAAAAAAAAAAAAAAAAAAAAGAAATTACGTCCAACTGCGTCAACCTTCTTTCGTCGTTTAATAAAGACTACAAGCTATGACGCCCGCCTGCCCGCCTATAATTAAATAAATACTTGAGAAATTCTTATTCTTTGAAATTTCCGTGGCCTTATTATCATCAAGAAAAATTATTTAATCCTAACTATGACGTGGAGAAGACAGCCATAAAACGCTATTTGTTTCACGACGTTTAAATTCTATAATTAGGTCCTGAAGAAGGAGGCGATTAGCACCCGAAATGTCGACTAGGAGATTGAAATTAATTAGGATTTTATTTCTTCATCCTGGCTGCCCGAAAAAAGAATATACAAATTATTTATTTCCCTAGTGCTTTACGTTTCGGTTGCACGACTCGACCTAAAGAACGCTTTTTTTATTTAAAAAATGATTACAAAACCCTAATAACTGACATTAATTAAAATTAATCAAAAATGCTAGGTGATATGTTTCAATTGGTATAAATCATTTCGAAACTCTGTATGTTATCTTCAAAAGTAATACAAATATTATACGTCCTATTTATCCTCCATTTTATTATCAAACTACGCTCACCGAAAAAAAAACAAGAGTAAAATAAAAACGGAATCAATTTGTGTATGTATACAGTGGAATCCTGATCCCAGAGAAAATCCCGGATAACTGGTATAAAAACAATTCATTTTAGACCCCTCGGTAATTCGTAGGCAGAGTTGGCAAATTATTTACAGCCAATTAAATTACACGGTTATATACGCGTAAATAACTAGGTCGTTGTAAATAACCAACTCCCTGAAAAAAAAAATTCATTTCTTATTTTTTAATGTTTTAGAGCATTGGCGATATTATATATATTTCTTTTTAAATAGTGAATAATATAATCAAAATCTTAATAAAATAATTAAAAAATTAAATATGGTAACCTAACCTACAACTGTCATTTAATTTGTAAGTTTATTATTTTCTTTAATTAATTATTATCAGATAATTAAATTCAGTTTGATTTTATTTTTTTAGGTTTCTGATAAGGAATTAAACATATGGAAAATTAATTTTAGAATATATATGCCCCGAAAAGTGGAATCTGACAGGGGTTGCAAAATCCAATAGGCTACCTCATGTTTAAAAAAATAATTCAAAAGTAATATTAGTTTTGGTTTCTATAATATAAAAATGTTGAAAAAGAAGAAAAAACTATACTATTTAATTTTAACTTAGCCCGTGACCCGGTCTCGATCAGTATGAATGTACTGAATTTTGTTTTTTGTTTTTGTTTGAATTTGATGAATTTTATTTGAGTTTCCTTTCTCGCTGGGTTTGCGCATGCGCGCCCGAGTTATTTTTTTTTTTTTTTTTTTTTAAAACATTCACACTTTTTTCTCATTCACACTCACATTCACACAGTCTTTTCGGCAACTTAGGCCATATAAGACATTTACGATAACCGTTATTTATGAATTTTTCTATATTAGGGTCCAGGCATTCTTATTTAAGCCATTTGGTATCCAAATGGCTTAAATAAAATTATCGGACTACCTGGGGTCCGAACCCGCGATGTTTGGTATACGAGGTTAGCACGCTAACCTCTACGCCAAGCCTCGAGGGCGCCCGAGTTATTTACATACATGTTTGTTGTTTGTAATTATTTACACGATTGTTGTAAATAACTGCAAAATCTTGTAAATAACCCAACTCTGTTCGTAGGTCACTTAAGACGTTTTCTAAAAAAAAGCTTAAAAGCTCCTTAATTCGTTCTGTTTTCAAGAGGGTGGAGGAGAGAGACAAATTTTTATTCTCGTTCGTAATATTTTCACTAAAAGGAAATGAGGAGAGGGGAGAGGGAAATTGTACCAAACCGTCGGTCCAGTGGCCATACGAATAATCGGGATTCTACTGTGTAAATAATAAGTTGTGTGTGTGTGTGTAATAAATATAAACTCATGAGAGTCAATTCTCGATCCTAAATAAGCCATTTCCTCTGATGGTGTGCGTGCAGAGGACTTCCTCTGGCTCCAGCTTCGGAGGCCTTCAAAAGTTCTTATTACTTCCTTTTATTATTTGAATTTCCTACCGGGATCTCCGATGTGTTTTCTTACATCCACCGACATTCCGTAAAGTTATATCATTTCCTCCAACTAGATTCCTAGCTAACGAACTAATCCTATTGCTAGTTCCTATTCTATCCAAGGAACGATGAGGAGGAACCTTCTATTTGACCCTGAGAGATTGCTGTTAAGAGTTCTGCAGACACCTTACTTGGGCTTGGGAATTAGGCAAAAAGAGAATCCCAGCATCTCACTTCATATCTTCCCGTACCACACATATTCAAAGACCTAGAGCGTTTTAGAAAACAATAAGAACAAATGCATATATTAATTTAATTTATTATTGTGACATCGAGCTATAATTTTTTTAATGACTTATTAAAAAATTATCGTTTTTTTGTTATCAAGCAAATACAAAAAAAAACAATCAGTCCCAATAATCTTTAATTTTTTTTTTAAATTTAAAAATGAATTTAATGTTATTATTAATCACATATTAATTAAGAAATTTTTAAAATAATCTTGGATGATTTATTTAAAAATCAACTGTCAAATTAGTTCAGCATTCTTGCAATAGATGGCAGGCTAGTCTAACAGCCGATCCCCTAATAGCCTATATTTATATATTTTTATGCTTTTATAAAAGATACATAATATATAATAACATTTATAAAGTATTTAAAGATCAATGAAAATCAACCAAATGCATTAAATATTATTAGCTACCATTCTGACATCTCTTGGCAAATTTTTGAATTACTTGATATTTGAGCATACTTTTAATGACACACTACGCCATCTTATCGGGAAAAACATGCGTAACACCTTCACTTCCGAGGCCCCTTAATAAAAAAATATTTATAAAAATCGTGTTCATTGGAGAACATATAGGGACAATTTTGGGGAAATTCCTTTTTATTTATTCGTGTACTAATAGAGAAGTTGTTTTTTTTTTTATCTCTTATCAGTTGACCCTGGACTCATTTGAAATGAATTGGAGCTTTGATTAACTCTTTCTCTCTCTCTCTCTAATTACATCTTGTTTATGTTTATGTATACTAGCAAGCTCTATCTATTTAACGTATCATTAATATCACTTGTTTACTATTTTTAATTTAAATGAGAAAATATATCAATATAATTATATAATTATCATCATTTAATTAATTTTTATGTTTAAAGAAAGAGATTTTATTTTATTAATATAATAATAATAATGTCCTAAACAAAACAAAAAAACTTTTTTGACTTTTAATTGAACCTACTGGTCGGAATTCTATTAGAAATTTTAAAATTTTATTTAAGCCATTTGGAATCTTTCCTATGAAGTACAAGAGTAAAGTGTGCTTCAAACAATTTTGAGAGGGAAATGATAATATACATTTTAAAGAACAACTAAAAAATAATTGATTTATGAATTTTAATCAAAATCCTTGGAGCAAATTTTGAGAAAATAAAAAAAATCTGAAAAAGTATATCAGTAAAGTACTAGTACTTTTTGGTCGATTTTGTTCAAAAGCTTCGTGTCAACGTCCCAGGAGGGTGCCTAACTTAAATATAAAATTTCAACCTTCTAGCTCTTTTCGTTCTTGAGATATTTTGTCCACAGACAGACAGACCATGTCGCGAAAACCACTTTTTTCGATTCAGGGGTCCTCAAAACGTGTATATCCATCAAAATCTCGACATCGAATTTTTGACATGAATCCAACACTTTCTCTCTATATATTAACATATATAGAGGTAAGAGAAAGTAAAAATATCAAACAATGCATGGGTATTGCAATCCACTCTTTGAATAGAAAATATGGCTATTAAGACTTTTAAACAATTTTTGAGCTATTGCTAATCCAGTCTCAAACAATAACAAAAAAAACAGGAAGATAAATGATCACATTTATTGTCAATTTAAGCGAATAATTCAACGAGAATTTATTTCGATTTCTAGGGAATATAATAATTTATTATTTTGACTTTCGGATAAAAATATTTTCATATTTAACAGACGCACATCTATATATGTTTATTAATATCACCATATTTATTATATACAGTAGATATAAAACTATGAAAAATGACAGAAAGAAAAACAATAATTTGCTGCTCTCTATATAAATCCTAGTTTTATCTAGAATAGTGTTTAAAAATAAACTATAAAAATGTTTTTATTAATTTACTTTGATGAATATCTTACTAATATATTAATTAGAATTAATTTAAATTGCTTTCGTGTCAGGGAAGTGAAATTAAATATTAGGTATATTATTATATTATAGAAATAATAAATAGACAATAAGCTAACATAAATTAAAAAAAAAAAAAAAAAAAAATCATATTTATGTAGAATTCCATAATTTAATAAAAATAATTTGGGAAGAGAGGAGGGGGGAGGTTTGAACAAAAATAAATGAGACTTTATATCAATCTTATTTATTTTTGTATTGATACATAGGCCTATATAATTATATTTAAAAAAAATCTAGATTTTATGACTTTTATGGATTATAACAAAATCTTTTTCTTATTAAAATAACGCCGAGATAGCCAAACAACTGCCCTTTGTATATCTTCGAACGAAAAAAAATTCCGAAAAAAAATTTACCCTAAATTCCGAGGCACTTCTAAATATCCTGATGAGCAAATAATAAAAAACATTTACCTCTAGCATAATATTTTATAATTACTTTTTATTTATAAGTATGTAGTTTAAAATTAAGTTCTTTATGCGGATATATTTAGAAACAGATGAAATGTAATAATGGCATGGCCAAGTAGCGGGCCCAATAAAATAAAAAAAAGACGTTACTGAGAATAGGGGACTTGCATTGATTAGATTAAACGAGAGTCTGATTGAAAATAAAAATAAGCTAGCATGCTAGTTAGAAATTCATTTTCATGAGACGTTGGAGATAAAGAATAAATTGAGTGTGGATATGAGTCTTTGAAAAAAATAAAAAGCGTCGAGCCAAATCTAATTATTTGATAAATGTTATCGATATTTAAATTAATTAGTATTCACAGGTTCTTGGCTTATTCGTTATCTGAGACTGACAATCCATATTCATTTAAATTTATTTATTACTCCCTCGATATTTTGAGTCAAATTTTTCGAATTAACATTTTGAAACTTATTTGTCACGGATGCTACATTTCTTAAAATATTCTTTCTTAAAATATTAAGAAGGGAGTAGTTGTCAAGCTAATATTAATCTCTGAAAAATATTTAAACAATCAAATTATCAGTACAGTCGACGCCACAAGTGCATGATGTGCTCGAAAATGGAGCCTTGAACTTCTAAGACTTCCGGCGACTAAGCATTTTGGTTGCCCAAGCTCAAGGCTCATCAGGTACTTGTGGCACCGACTGCGCCAATTTTCAGTTGAAAAATATTCAGATTTAGCAGCTAATTTGGGATGAAGGAAGTATAATTTAAATCAGCGTTTTCCAAACTGCGAGGCGCGCCTCCCTAAGGATGCGCGGATTAGTCTTAGGGGAGGCGCGAATATTAAATAGATAAAATAATAAATAATATAATAGTTTGTATTAATACAATTTTTTTCAATAAAAACTTTTGTATTTGTATTATTTAATAAAGTGTGTGTGTGGGGGGGGGGGGGGGAGGCGTTATACGATTAAATATTTTTTAGGGAGGCGCGATAACAATAAAGTTTGGAAACGACTGATTTAAATTAATTATATACCTATCTTTTTAAACGAGAATAAAAAAAAAGACTTTCTTTAGCTTTATCGTGTTTTTTTTAAACTGCGATTATCGTATATTGATTAAACTCCTTTCCTGCTTTGATTTTTTATTTAATTTTCATTTATAACAATAAGAGTCGTTAGGTCTTTAAATTCCTTACCCAAAAGTCTTGTACACCCTCTCTAATTTTTAATGAATTCAATTCCCTTTACTAATTTTTTAATGAGATCAGCATGCCAAAGGCCTTGGACCCCTGAATTAATGCATTTTTTCGCAGGCAGAAACTGAATATTCTTTCGCATTAAGTTAATTAGAGACACTCAAGGGAGCTTCGCGTGTGATTAATTTTTCAAACCACTCTATTAAGCTTGTCTAATAAAAATTTAAAATAAAATTTATATACCTATCATAATAATTCTTTACTAATTAAAACGTAATATTCGTGCGCACAAGTGGCCGGCGTGCGTATTAAGTTTTTTATCTATATTAAAAAAAAAATAAATAAATAAAATTTTTCTCCCATATTTGTCAATTAAAATTTTTCTAACCCATTTTCTTTGTTTCTATCTTGGCTGCTTATTTTTTTCCACTGCCAATCTCATATCAAAAGGACTAACGAGAATTATTAAAACATGTTTCTCTCATCCCTAATCGTTTCTTAATTGTAAATCAGAACATTGTTCAGTTGTAATGGTAAAGGCTAAATAAAACCCCCGAGGGTTCGTGACTTGTGACCATTAAGACTCGTCGCCTACGCCTATTCTCAAGTATTACACATGCACTGAGATATTATTATATTATAGTGCATGAAATAACTGAGTTTGATATCAGGTTTCTTAAATAATAATTCCAATAGATTATATATCAATTGGGATAAAAATAAAAAATAAAACGAGATATATTGTGCGTTCAAAAAGAAATTTGTGCTTCTTTGATAGAAACAAAAGACTATGATTAATGAATTTTTTTTTAATCTCTAAATTTTATCGCTCAGAATGAGAAGCGAATCATTATCATTAATAATAACTTTAATTTTAGGTAAATTTCATTTATAATAGTATCCTTTTTAAATTTTTAAATATCTCTAAATTAAAATTTAGTTTTGAATAATAAATAATTATTCATGGCATTTATTAATATTAAATACAATTACTAAAAATAGTATTAATTCAAATTAATTACTGATAAGCGTACGTAATTTAATTTCAACTCTGGTGAATTATTTATTTTATGTGCTATTATTATGGTTTATTTATTTTTAATAAATGAATATGACTGTATGATTGGTTTCAAAGTGAATTGTAATAATATATTGATAGATGCATTTTAAACTACGAAGAAAATATAAAAGTTACACACTCAGGAGATAGTAAAACAGTTACATTTTCGGGAGACAGTCGCACGCACCCTTTCCCAGGATTATTGTCAACAAATCATTTATTTATTTAAAAGAAATGTAAAAATCTGGTGTGGTATCCTCACAACTTTCTTCTCGGTAATCGTGTTATGTCACGCCAGATTTTTTGTGATGGTTTTTTTTTTTAGATTTTGATTAAAATTCTGGCGGTCAGAAACAAAGAAGTGTTTAGTGACAAAACCATATTTTTGAAAAAATAGGCCTTAAATTTTAGATCAAATTTAAAATTTTGATGAACCATATTATTTATTTATTTATTTATTCGTTTAAGTACAATATTAATTAAATAGAATGTACATACGAAGGTTCCGAGATTAATAACAAGTTATACAGTAACACCAATACGTATAAATAAGCATAGTAGTACAACAAATAATCAAGGGCGGTAACAAGGGGGAGGGGGTAAAGGGGTAATTACCCCCCCCCCCCCCCGAGATTCGAAAAAATACCTTTTTTACGCAAAAAAATTCATTTTTAATGTAAAATTTTAAAAATTAATACTTAAAAATTTGATGTATATTCATATTCTGGCAAACAAGTACAGAATGCGCTTTTAAATTACCGAAATTAAAAAAAAATAGTGTGCTGTGCGACGAGTCACACCATATTACCCCCCACGAGAAACACCTCTGGATCCGCCCTTGCAAATAATAAGCTCCAAGAAATAACAAGGGTAAATAAATCACAAAATAATATGATGAACCCTATTAATTTTATTCCATTCAAGTGTTTAAATGTATATGAATACGATTGACAATATCAATGAAAAATTTAAAAAAGGGATAAAAAAAAATTATAATTAAAAAATCTGGTGTGATGGTTGCACAGCACACAACTTTCTCTTACCTTCGGTAATCGAAAGTTGTGTTCTGTGCTTGAGAAGTTACTTCTTTTTACTATCTCGATCTATTATGTGTGATGATTGTCTCCAGCCCTGAACCAGCGGGCATGGCAAGAAGAATAACGATAGCAACAAATATCAATTTTGATAATATATAACCCAAGGGGGTAGATTCGGATCCCAAGCATTCCGATGAAAATTTATTTAAATTATTTAGATACCAAATGGTATAAACAAATTTCATAATTAATATTTAAGTATCGTTTAAAGTTTAAATAGAAAATTGCTTCTTTTTTTTTCTTTAACAAAATGTCTATAGTCAAAAAAAAACTAAAAAAAAAAAAAAAAATTGTGTATTAATGAGTATTTAAGGGAACATAAATAAAATTGTTATACCTATCAAATCATAAGATCTTGAATTTATTATAATTTTCTTCAAAATAATGATAAAAATATAGAAGAATAATAAATAAGTAAAAAGGAAACAGAATAAAGAGACGTTGAAAGAAAATAAAACGAAGAGGGGCGTATCAAAGATCTAGCATGGAATCACGCTAAAAGCTAAATATCTATAAAATGGCGCAAATCAACGCTAACGATTGATCCATTACGAAAATCTGATGTGGCCAGCATTTTATTTTATTAAAATATAGTATCTACATTTTAACTCTTCTTCAAAACTGGAAAATTAACAATTACAATCTTGACATGAAAATTCGTTCCAATCGTTTATATAAGAAGACTAGTTTTTAGATCTCACTGTACGTAGTACTAAGGGGGACGTGCAGGGTCGGCATTATACTGTCCTAAGACGGGGTCCGAAAATTTAATTTTAAAAAGAGACGAGACCGCGAGAGAGAAAAGAAAGAAGCCCGTTGAACGGCTTGAAAGAGTCACAAAGAAAGAAAAAGAACTAGCAGTCTTAGCTCGAAGAGCTCATGGTCATCATCCACATCATATTCACAAAATGCCACTAACTAAACAACGAATAAGTAACAAAGAAATGAAAATTATTTTTTGTAAAAAGATTTATAAGATGATTGTCCACTTCGCCGATCTCTAATTTGACCTAGTTCTACTCTAAAACACCATGAAAAGAAGAAATTTCTTAAAAAAAAAAAAAAAAAAAAACATTTTCGATAGTAATGATAATAAAAAAAAAAGTAAAAAACCGCCTGACGTGGCGATCAAAATATTTAATGCCTGTAGAGACCTTTTAGCCTGAAATTAATTAAAAACTTGGTTGAAGGGGGCGTTTGATGGCCCCATCACTCAGGATGGCTGCCCTCTAATCACGAGGTTATTTCCACACCTATAAAAGTCATCAACCAACACAAAACGACACTCTTGAAATATATAAAATTTTATTTATTGTAATATTAAACCATCGTTCAAGATACAAGAAGAGAAATTAACTTTATAATAATAATAAGGGATAATAATAAAAAATAATAATAATAATAAATAAAGAATCTTTTGCACCCCCACTGTAATGAAAAATTGTGACCATTTTATTAATAAGTGGGATATAATAATCTAGAAAAATATTTAGGGAGGGACTATGCATGATCCTTGAGGTAATTTTCACTCCCAAACGTATAAAATTTAAAAAATATAAAATATTTCGTTTAGAAAATCAAAGTATCTGATACTTTTAATTGAGTGAGTCAAAAAGTATGCCCAAAAATCAAGTAATTCAAAAATTTGCCCAGAGATGTCAGAATAGTAGCTAATAATATTTAATGCATTTGGTTGATTTTCATTGATCTTTTAACAATAAATACTTTATAAATGTTATTATATATTATGTATCTTTTATAAAAGCATAAAAATATATAAATATAGGCCAGATATAGGCTAATACTATATCGTCTGTTAGACTAACTTGCCATCTATTGCAAGAATGCTGAACTAATTTACAGTTGGTTTTTAAATAAATCATCTAAGCTTATTTTAAAAATTTCTTAATTAATATGTGATTAATAATAACAATAAATTCATTTTTAAATTAAAAAAGAAAAAAATTAAAGATTATTGGGACAGATTGTATTTGCTTGATAACAAAAAAATTAATTACGATACTTTTTTAATAAGTCATTTAAAAAATTATAGCTCGATGTCCCAATAATCTCTCATGGATTTTATTCATTTAAAAAAAAAAACCGCAGTGAAAAATTCCCTATAATTGTTTAGTTTTTTTTTTTTAAGACGTCGCTCCTGAACCCTCTTAAAATCCCATTAATTTTAAATAGTATAGAAGATAGTCTCTATGTCTTTTTTACTCATATTTATTTAAATCATTTGATAATATTAATTAAATAAATTTCATAAAAAAATAAAATAGTGAACCACTGAGAGATTTTTTTTAATAATAGACAAAAAAGAAGTTGCTTTTTTATTATCTATAGGCACGATTTTAGTCTATTTCCGTTTAAATTAATAGGCCTAAATCA
>JAKCPI010005890.1:0-11737 GCA_023213315.1 Euborellia annulipes
CCGTTTTACTAATTTAAATATTCGCTACGCACAATAATTCATTCCACTTCATACACTAGAGTATAACCAATTATTCCATACTTCAACATAAAATAAAAGCTTTCTAACCTCAACAAATGTTCAATTAGTTTTTTTTTTTTAGATTCTTGATTGTAAGGACATTTTTCCTTTTTTTTTTTTTTCGAATAGAAATTTTGGGTGGGTTTCTATTATCTTAGCTTTACTGCACCAAGGGACCAAACTTTTGGTTTCCCAGAAATTATACAAATATATATAAAAATTTTAGCAAGAAGCCAATTTTTTTCTAGGGCTTCTTCTTAACTCTGAATTATTGAAAATGATTTAACGAAATAAAATCGTAACACACGATTAATACTATAAAAAACAATTGAAACGACAAAGCCTCTTGGGCTTTCTTAAAATTATCACTTGGTGCACAACACTTCACTGGGGAAGGGGTTTTACAATTACAAAGCATTCCTTTTAGGTATGCAGATTTTTTATAATTTTTTTTTTCTTTTTTTTTTAGTAAAAAATTACACATTTTTTTTTTTTTTTATAGTCAGTTTTTTCCGACTTGAGGAAGCTTAAATACACTTCTTTTTTTTTTCTTTTTTTTGTTAAGATAAAATTGCATTAGCCTCTGACGCTAAAAATTTTTTTGAAAGGATAAGGGGATACTCAATTTATTGGTAAACCCCTTCTTAGAAATTAGAGTGGATTTATGAATTGTATTCATAGAAAGCGATCACAAATTTCAAAAAAATAAGGAATCTACAATTTGAGGCAATTGCCTTACTCGCAACCTGGGGAAATCATTTTATTTCAATTGTATTTACTGATAATTGATTGGCGAGTTTTTAATTTATTTTATTTAAATACAATTTTTTTTTTGATTTGCAGCAGACAATTCTCTTTTTCTAGAGGGAGATTTTTTTTTTTTTTTTTTTAAATATTAAAAAGTAACAAACTGTTTATTTGTTAATATTATGAATTAAATAGACTAAAAATGTTTGTATGCGCTAGGCTTTATCAGTGGTTTTGCTGATATAATTTTCTTTTTCAACTCCAATGAATTTTCTTTCTTTTTGGTCTCTGTTAGATCAAGTGTATGAAAATGAGTTTTCGATTAACCAGTTCGTTAAGTAATAATTATTCGAGACAAGACCCTGAACACACACACCTTTTCTTCCCTTTTCAAAATACAGAAAAAAAATTTTGTTCATGATCTGAACTTGATCAGCGTAACATTCTATACAAAATAAAAAACGAAATTGTTAAGAAAGGAGGCGGGGGTTTCAGGAGACTGGATAACAGATTCTATGTACGAGGCTACACTTCTTATTCGAGAGACGCAAATTTAATTAAAAAAAATTCAAGATACAATTAGGTAGTGAGGTCAAATCCGGGAGTTAATGTCAAGCCGGAGAGAGATTTCACGTAGATGCAGCTACGGGGAGGCTTCTTTAAAACGCACCCTGTGATTATAAAATAAATTATTTAGCGCTAGGGCAGAGGGATGTTCTTGTTTCGCACCAGAAACCATCGTTAATAGATTTCTATCGCCCGGAGGAGAGACGATTGCACCAAATGAGGCTGTTTCAGACTCGAACTTCCTATTTTTCGGGGTATTTATTACACTGGAATCGTTATTATTAAGCAGAGAGGGCATGTCCGTCAACAGATCGGAAGAAGACAATTTGAGGGTGGCATTGACCGAAGACAGCCCCTCATTTTGAGAGAAAGAGTCGGTTATATAGCAACCGGGTCGAACCATAACAATGACAGGTTGCCATGAAAACTTTTCAAAGGCAAGGTTTCTGTTCGAAGAGGCGGAAAAGATAGACTTGATAGTGGATACCTTACAGATAGTACAGGCTTGCGGAACAATGAGCGGCAGGCCTGCATCAATGGGCTGATTTTTGAGTGGCTGAGTGCAGTCAATGAGTGGACGGCACTGAACTGAAGGGACAGAGATAAGAGCGGTTTCTAGAACAAGACTGACAGATTCCATGGGGGATTCCAGCTCTTCTAAGTGGGAGACGGGAGTTAAGTTCACCGTTTCAGGCACGGTCAAGGAAAGGAGGCATGGTGGCTCAAGGAGGACACCCATGTCAGAGTCCATGGCTTCAATGGAGGCGAAGTGGACATTCTCTGCTGAAAACGGCACATTACCTTTAACTGAGGCCACTTGGAAACTTTTAATCGGCTGGGTTTGACTGGACGCAAACTCACTGATAGAAGAAGGTGCGAGGTGACTATTTAACTGGATTGGTGGCGGGATTACCTGACAGGGAGAAATTGGGATTGCTAAATCGTCGCTATCCACGATCAACTCCACTGGAGCCAACGCTAACTTTTTATTAATCATATCTGTTTGTGGAGAGATATAGGGAATATCACTGGCAGCGACACTTGCGCCGGGACGATAAGATTCCTCACTCAACTTGTCTTGGGGGTTAGCCAAGTCCAACTGCAACTCCTCTTTCAATTCATTCTTAAGTTTGGACCTTTCTGCCCGCAGCTCCACCGGGATTTGGTCAAGTTTATTACAGAGTTCGACACGATTTTGATGGAAATACGCTAGCATGTCTGCATGATTTTGGTCCATTCTCGCTAGCACAGCCTGGAACATACTCCACATCGAGTCATCACCACCGATTGTAGTTGTCATCCCAGTGGGGACCGTGGGAATTGGGGCTTGAGCCCCCGCTTCAATACCTACCACAGAAGGCATGATAGATTGCATGTGAGAGGTGGGCCTCGATATAGGTGTCGCAGAAACATGCGTATTTATACTCAAAAAGTAGCAAGAAAAAGGGGTGTAATAAAAGATAAAAATTTTAAGATAACTAATTTCTGTTTTCGGCAGGAGGTAGCATGGATTGTTGCGCTAGATCATCTTGATACTTAATATTAGAATTGAAATTTAAAATAAAAGATAGCATGATGGGTGCATCTGTCACAAAAAAAATCCATTGGCACAACTATTACATCTTAGGCTGAAGCCTTGAAGAGGTGGCGTTAATCTATCATTGATGTTCCCCATTGGACCAATTAATTGTTGATTAATTAGCAATTAACTGATCCCAGCACCTCCACCATGTAACATGCTAATGGCTCTAAGAGTAAATAAAAGAGCATGTGTGTGGAAACATCAATTTATTGAACGGAATACACAGAAATAAATGGTTTTATTGTTTGATACAATTTGAATTTCGCGCTCTGCTGCTTCGCTCCCAGAGCGCGCTGAGGATGCTTAGGTGTAACTAGGGAGAAACTACTTTACAACTGAGATGATATAGTAGTGCCAACAGATGAATTTTAAAGGGTCAAGTTTAAGAAATTTAATAATAAAAAAAATAAAAAGATGTATATATAGCGTAAATTAATTTAAAAAAAATAAATTAGTCGAGCCGATTCTAAAAGAGACTTAAGAATTATAAAAAAATTGGAGTTGTTTAAGGAATGCTTTGTATAGATAGGAAGAAAAAAAAAACGTAGAGGTTACTTGGTTGAGATGGATGAAGGATGCTGGAAGCGTCGCTGGACCGGCAGGAAAACAGGAGAGCGGGCCTCGGATTGTCGAGGATGGGTGCGGGCGCTCACACCAGCAAGCTCGGAGAAGAGAGGTATGCCAGGTGGCTGAAGGGTGGTGCGTGCACTCACACCAGGTTGTTGAAGGATGGGTGCAGGCACTCACACCAGGTGGTGGATGGTTGGGTGCGGACACTCACGCCAGGTGGTTGATAGATGGGTGCGTGCACTCACGCCAGGTTGTTGATGGATGGGTGCGGCCACTCACACCAGGTTGTTGATGGATGGATGCGGCCACTCACACCAGGTTGTGGAAGGATGAGTGCGGGAACTCACACCAGGTTGTTGAAGGGTGGGTGCGTGCACTCACACCAGGTTGTGGAAGGCTGGGTGCGTATACTCACACCAGTTTGTTGATTAATGGGTGCGGGCACTCACACCAGCAAGCTCGGAGGAGCAAGGTATGCCAGTTGGTTGAAGGATATGTGCGTGCACTCACACCAGCAGGAACGGACAAGATAGGAGAGCCCGGTTGTCGAAGGATGGGTGCGGGCACTCACACCAGCAGGCCAGACGAGAGGACAAGGACCGGAGTCGTTGATTGAGGTGTAAAAAAATAAAAATAAACTTCTTCTGAATGGCAAAGAGATTGAAGAAAACTTAAAAAAATTCGACACAGAGAGTGCGTGAAAAGGCCCCGGTCGGGTGTGTCCGGCAGGCGTGCAGCCAGGCTATATTTGTATACTATAGGCCTGAAAGAGAAAGCCTGCGCACAGAGCAAAAGAAGGCGGGAAGGAACTCGCTATATTGGCTCGTGTTGCCTGTTTTCAATAAAACGACTTTGGGAGACGACAGCGTCTAAACCCTTGGGGGGATCGGCTTCGGAGATGGCGCATTGGAACGGGTTTGAAAAATACTTTGAGGAAATCGCATGAATGGGGATGCAGCTGATTGGGAAGTGACCCAAAAAGAGGAAAAACTGGACTTTTTCGCGGCTTGCGAGAAGCCGGCCAAATTTCCAGAGCGTGCAGGAAATAATTGTGTTGATGGATATCGACAGTACGGGGCTTGTTTGAAAGCAGATTGGTCCGACAATTGTTGAACATCAAGAGGCACGGGATACATCTCAAGAGAGGCTGTGAAATGACGTTTTCTTTGAATCGGTTGTTTAACATAGTTTGAGAGGCGAATATGGCTTGAAGGCTTGATGCCATTTATGATCACCATATATCGGCGGACGCGGAATAAAAAGTAGATTCAGAATATATTACCGCAAGGGCCGGTAAGTATAACGGGTGGCAGGAGAGAATGATAATAGCAACTCTCATTGATCCAATGAGAGAGAGCGAGAGAGAGATAGGACGTAAAAAAGGCGGGAATTGCCTCGCTTCTTATGTCAAGGAGAGCTGACTTAATATTTGTTGTTTGTAGTGGCTATTGGCGTTCAGTAGAGGTATAAACAATGCAGAATCGATTGATAATAATCTGGGGGGAATATTTATAAGAGAAAAAGTCAAAAAGTCATAATAAATCTCGTTAGTATAGATGGCAATAGGACTCTGAGCTCAGCCAATCACAAGCGAGCCGGGGGCTGAGCCTAGTCGCCATATAAAAGGGTGCTTGGCGAGTTGACCACTAGTTGGCGCTTGACCGCTGTGTTGAACGGAGCTGAGGGGGGAGGGGCTTGATCCAAGGTTATAAATATATGTCGAGACGGGCTGTGACTTAGTCGTTACACGGCTGTCATAGAGTCAATCTCGATAGCAAATTATTAATTAGAGAAAATTAAATAATAAAAAATAAAAATATGAGTTTGTTTTTAGTTAAATGCTGATTCCAATAAAATATCCGTTGGCACGATAAAAAGCTGATTGCAATTAATTAAGAGATTAAGAAAAATAATAATAAGTTAATATACAAAGAATAAATAAGCGCTAAATGGATTCTACCATTGCAACATATAAAATTCTCTTTTTCTAATTTCTATTTCCTTTTATTTTTTCAGATCCCGAGATCTTCGAGCAGCAACAGAAAGAGCAAAGATAAGTTCTAGCATGGTGCAAGGAATATTAAAGGGGTCTAGGGCTTTCTAGGATGTTTTCTTTTTCAACTGCCACTAAATATACAATTTGCCTTTTTATTTCTTTAAAATTTCAATTAATAATTTTAAAGTGAAACTTTATTTTGATCGACACAAATTTTTTCGTTTCTCTATCAGCATGTCGCGTTACAAGCCGTGACGTCAAAGGCCGTGACGCTACAAGCTATGACGTCACAAGCCATGACGACAAAAATAGGAAAGTTGAAATTTAATATATATGACGAATTATAAAAAAATTATTGTGAGATTTAATTTTTCAATTTTTAAATTGATAAAATATAATTTTTAAAATAATTTTTTTTTTTTTTTTTTTTTAAAAACATTCACACTTTTTTCTCATTCACACTCACACTCACACTCATACACACATTCACACTGTCTTTTCGGCAGCTCAGGCCATATAAGACATTTATGATAACCGTTATTTATGAATTTATTTATATTAGGGTCCAGGCATTCTTATTTAAGCCATTTGGTATCCAATTGGCTTAAATAAAATCATCGGACTGCCTGGGGTCCGAACCCGCGACGTTTGGTATATGAGGTTAGCACGCTAACCTCTACACCACGCCCCGTGGGCTTAAAATAATTTAAAATGATTCAAATACTAAATAAATATTTTTCTCACTTTTTAATTTAACATACGTCAATTGATTTCCCATTATCATTCCCATTTTCCAATTATTAAATTAAGATTAAAAAATTGCCCACGGGGCTTGGAGTAGTTGGTAGAGTGTCTACCTTTTATACCAAACATCGCGGGTTCGGACCCCAGGCAGTCCGATAATTTTATTTAAGGCATTTGGATACCAAATGACTTAAATAAAAATGCCTGGACCCCAATATGTATAATAGTCATTAACGGATATTGTTTAAAGTCTTAAATGGCCTAAGTTGCCAAAAAGACTGTGTGAATGAGTGTGTGAATGTGAGCGTGAATGAGAAAAAAGTGTGAATGTTTAAAAAAAAAGATTAAAAACGTGATTTTAATACCCTTAATTGAATAATTTTCTAAAAATTTTTAGTTAAAAGCCTACGATCCGAGAAAAAGTTTCACTTGCATCGTGGTTTCATAAAATCACAAAATGTTTTTTTTTCTTTTTCTTTATTCATTCATATAAAACAATTTTCAATTACAATTTGCATTTAATAATTTTAAATTCATAATTAAATACAATTTATTTTTTCTAAATTAAAAAAAAAACAAACATTAAATTAGAAAATTCCTCTCCTCGCATGCATCGATCGAGAGAGGCTTCCTCTGCCCCCGATGGATTCATCATCAACTTTTTGGTACCCAGGCTCTTAAGTTGTGATTTTTAAATAAAACGGGAATACAAATTTAAGTGTATTCACTTTTTGATTAATTTAATTTACAAAATTCATTTGCACACCATAACTTTAGTTTAATTAATTAAATATAGAGGGAGGTGGGATGCACCATGCCAACGAGAGGGATTTTTATGTTTTGGAACCTGAAGCCCAGGTTCTTAAGTGTTCTTGTGTTTGCGAAAAGACGTCTTTTGTGGACGCATTCGGGAGGCTGATATGTTGTTGTATCTTTGAGGATGGGTTTGAGGTGGCTCTATGGGTTTAAATGAGTCTGGGAAAGGTTGCAGTTGCTCGAGGAATATCCTGGAGGCTTTTGAGGCTAGGGACAGACCCGAGGGCTCCACCGATCTGATGGTGGGGACGGGGTCACACACGCATTTATTCTTCGTCCTTTATGCCAGCGATGGTGAAAAAGCAAAATTTTTTCTTTTTTTTTTTTTTTTTCTTTTTAATTCTTCAAAGTCTACATACGAAGATTAAGAATAAAAAACACAAATTTCAGGAGCGTATATAGAAATTTTTTTTCGGGGGGGGCCTGTTCTCAAAAATTTTTTTGCGAAAAATTTTGTTTTTCGCGGAACCAAAATTTTGATTTTGCGAAACCAAAATTTTTTTCATGTGCCGTTCGCGGAACCAAAAATTTTTCCTGTCCGTAAAAATATTTTACCTTTTTTTTTTAGAGAGCCAAAATTTCCAAAATTTTTCCCGCCCGCAGAACCAAAGATTTTTTCATGGGCCGTTCCCGGAACCAAAAATTTTTTCCAAAAGTTTAAATATTTTATCTTTTTTTTGGTGAGGCTAAATTTTTTCCACCCGCGGGACCTAAATTTTTTTCATGTGCCGTTCGCGGAACATTTCACTCTTTTGCGGAACCTGGCATTTTCGTGCTGCGGGGCCGAGCAAACATTTCGGGGGGGGGGCGAGACCCATTATTGTCTCTATATTCCTATAGGGCTATATGCATTTAGGAAATTTCGGGGGGGCCCGGGCCCTCTCGCCCCCCCCCCTTATATACGCCCCTGACAAATTTGAATGTGACGTCACAACTCATACAGTCGATTAGAATAGAAATCTTTATGCAAGAGATCGGAATCAAAATCTTTTAAATTTTTTCTTTTATTCTCTAATGGAATTGTCTCTTGCCAAAAGTAAGAGACAGTTGTGTGCTGTGCGACCAGTCACACCAGGTTTTGTATTTAATTTCCTTGACTGCTATGTCTTAGCTGTATCCTTTTTTGGATAAACTTTTTCCATCAAAAGATGAGTAACGCTTTGCATTTTAGTTGTCTATTTGTAACTCTCTCTTTTGTTATTCTTCCTCCCCTGAGGGTCGATTGAAAGCAAAGGTCGTCGTGGGAAAGAAAGTCCCTGATAAATATGGGTTGCCCGATCATAAAAATTCCCTCTTGGGTATACTCGAAGAAGAAAGAAAGAAAGAACAACGCACACACGGGTCGAGTTGTCTGGGGAATCGGGATAATTAGCCCTGGCCTTATATGGACCCCAAGTGCAGTGTGCGGGGGACGGGGGAGGGGGGGCTTAATGAGCCTTTAGAGATCATCTTTGTTAATAAAAACATCCGCTTTCCAGGAGGAGCGAAGATAAAAGAAAAAAAAAAGTAAATGAAAATGTATTTATAAACTTCAATCTAATATGTAGCTACTTTACTTGCCAGTATAGAACTGACTGGTTTCTTATATTACTATAAACGAGCTATGTATTTTTATTTGCAAGCACATCAGTTCTCAAAAACGGCTCTAACGATTTTTTTTTTCAAATTTTAAATATATACTATTTCCGGTATCAATATGAATAGTCCAGAGCTGGCGACAAAAATGGGCAAGAGTTCTCGAGGGCTAATATTTTGCATTTTAGTGATGGAAAGATACTCTAGAGTCAGTATTTCCAGTACCGGGGCCTTTGACGGGAATAAGCCTTGGTAAGATGGTTTTTCGCAAATATCTCGAAAGCTATGCGATTTTCCGCAAAAATTCATTTATACAAAAATAATCGAAATTAAATTACAAACAAAAATGGTCTAGTACATAATCACGCTAAAGTGAACGGTTCGGTGGATATAGAGGGGTAAAATTTGATGGTTGTCATGACAATGGTCACAAGATATAAATATTTCTCTATATCAGTGTCTCTTTTCATATTAATTACAAATTTCACTCCTCTAAATCTCCCGAACCGTTCATTTGTAACGTGATTATGTACTAGACCATTTTTGTTTGTAATTTAATTTCAATTATTTTTGAATAGATGAATCTTTGCGGAAAACCGCATAGTTTTCGAGATATTTGCTAAAAACCATTTTCCCGCAACTTTACCAGCTTATTCCCGCTGAACGCCCCGGTATTGCAAATGCTAACTCTAGAGTATCTTTCCATCACTAAAATGCAAAATATTAGCCTTTAGAAAACTCTTGCCCATTTTTGTCGCCAGCTCGCTGACTAGAAATTGCGCCAAGTCCCATTTTTGGGAAAATTCGGGTACTAGTATTTTACTGATGTACTTTTTTTAGTTTTTCCAATTTTCTCGAAATTTTCTTTAATGATTTCTTCTAAATTTTAAATATTTAAAACTTCGAGTACTAGTACTTACTTTACTGAAGTTCTTTTTTAATTTTTTACTATTTTTTCAAAAAAAAAAAAAAAAAAAAAAAAAAAAAAAACCGAGCTCCAGCTCGATCAATCCGGAACTACAGTATATTTAAAATTAAATAAAATACCATTTATTTCATTAAAAATTTAGAAGTCCAAGCAATGCCAAGCAGACCCTATCCCTGGATAGGTGACCCGATTCCTCCTGCTTTCGTCTCTAACTAGTGAACTAATCCTTATTTCTTGATCCACCTGGTTCATTTTCTCCAACCTCTTCTATGCTAGGGAGGATGTCCTAGTTGAGGAGGGACTCCCTCAGCACCGACTCCTTTCGAATAATGCATCACTGAGAGGGAATCTTCTTTACATCCCTTCCAGAGGACGGGATGTCACAGTAGCTTCCTCTCCTCGTAGAGTTACCTGGGGGCTATTGATGATTCTTTATTGTGTATAAAATATATTGAGATAAAAATTTAGAAAAATAACGATAGTTCATTTCAAGCAGTCAACATTTAAAATACACAGAGCCTTTGGAAATTTTGAATCAATTAACTTTTTTTTTTTTATTTATGAATTGCAAGTGGTCAAGTTTGAAATTAAAGTGCTATGGGAAACTAAATATATCTCGATACAAAAAAAAAATCTGGTGTTAAAAGTGTGCGTTATTCCCATCAGATTTTTAAAGTGACTGTCCCAAACCATCGAATTACTTGTACCCTTTGATATAATATAATTTTCTGATTTATAATTAGCCTAAATTGATGTTGTTGGTGGCGTCTGATAGTTTTTGCTCGGTTTAAAGAAAGAAGTCGATTGGCGATTTGATTGCCTTTCTCGGTTTGGTGGTAGGAGAGTGTGTAAAAGAGAGAGAGAGAGAGAGAGAGAAGAGAGGGAACAGGAGCCAGGCAGGCAAGCAGGCAAGCAGGCACAGACAACGTCAACAACAGTCAGTCAGTCAGTCAGTCGAGTGCTGCACACAGAGCAACACAACCCAACAACACTTGTTCTATTTGTTGTGAATTGACATCTTAAAGTGAGCGTGTGTGTGTCTGTGTGAGTGTCATTGGTGTTTTGTGTTCTATTATCTCTCTGTGGGGGCGCGGATTTTCTCTCAATGGGCGATGATGAAGATGCCGATAAATAAATTCGCCGCCAGTGTTATTTTTTATATTTACGATCACCATTGATGTAAGTAAACTTATTATTATCAAATTATGGCCTCGAAATTATTCAAATTTTCCCGTTATTAGTAATTTGCTTAAAAATACACCCAAATGTTGAGTGAGTGACAATATTAAAGTCCCCCCCCCCCCACTCAATATACATAATTAATAGGTGCTTTAATATTGTCCCTCACTGTATTTTTTTTTTATTTATTTAAGGTTCAAGAAATCCCAAATGAGCAACGCAGCTAGTCGTTTTTTCAATTTCTATTTAAATATAAAGTGACAGGACCAACGTTTCGGTCGCATATAGGACCATCATCAGGGCCAAGCCATTGTGAATTTATTATTCCTCATGGTCATATATGCCAAAGAAATGATTAATAATACAACAAATCCAAATTGTTAGAAATAGTGTGTTATTATGGAGTGAGAGTGAGCGAATGGCTTGGCCCTGATGACGGTCCTATAAGCGACCGAAACGCTGGCCCTGGCACTTTATATTTAAATAAAAATTGAAAGAACGACTAGCTGCGTTGAAGGGCGGATCCAGAGGTGTTCCTCGGGGAGGCTAATCTGGTGTGACTAGTAGCACAGCACACAATTTTTTTTCGGCAAATTAAAGGCGCATTTTGTAGCCACTTGTTTGTCAGAATATAAATACAATCAAATTTTTTAATTTTTAAAATTTTACATTAAAAATAATTTTTTTTTCGAAAAAAAGTATTTTTTTTTTTTTAATCTCGACGGGGGTAATTACCCCCGCCCTTGGCTGCGTTGCTCATTTGGGATTTCTTGAACCCTAAATAAATTGTATTATCAGCTATACACCTCAATTAAATGTATTTTTATTATTATGCTGGTGGAATTTTTATCAACAATGAAATCTTAAAAAAAAATCTGGTGTGGATCATACAGCACACAACTTTCTCTTACCTTCGGTAATCGAAAGTTGTGTTCTGTGCTTGTCACACCAGATTTTTGGTGTCGACATGTAT
>JAKCPI010005891.1:0-50510 GCA_023213315.1 Euborellia annulipes
ATGTTGATTGTTAGAAAAAGAACAAATAAAAACATTGATACAAAGAAAATGATGTACAAACAATGATACAAAGAAAATGAAACAAAATTTTGTTACAAAAAAGTATTACAATAAGTGACTTGACGGGAGAAATAAAACAGCAAAAATTTTCAGCAATCGCCTTATACCATCCATATATTTGCAAATATTTCGGCCGGCCTAACGCCTGGCCATCTTCAATTGGGATATAGTACGTTGAGGATCCTTCGTCTGGTGTCTTTAGAGACTTTTTGCATGAAGAGAGGCAGGGAAGTCGAGCATTCAAATGTTCTTTCTTCCCCTCCTCTCTTCATGCAAAAGTTTAAAGTCACCAGTTAAAGGATCGCCAAAGATCTATATCCTGCACTGAAGATGGCTAGGTGTTAGGCCGGCCGAAATATTTGCAAATATATGGATGGTGGTGTAAGGTGATTCCTGAAAATTTTTGTAAGCTGTTTTATTTCTCCCATCAAATCATACTCTGAAACCAGCAACAATTCATATATTAGTTGCAAAAACAATAGTAAAAAACATTGATACACATAAAATGATATAATAGCATTGATACAAGAAAAAAAAACATTGTTACAAAAAAATTAAAAAAAAAATTATTTAACATAATAAGTGTTTTTTTTGTTGGGTGACCAAGAACAAAATACAATCTTTTCTGACGGTGTATCATTTTCTTTGTATCAATGTTATTATTCACTGTTGTTTTTGTAACAATCTTTTGTAATATTTTTTTTGTTACAAAGTCTGTATCATTTTCTGAATATCAATGTTTTTACTGATGTTTTTTGTATCTTTTTCTGTGTATCAATGTTTTTACTGATGTTTTTGTACCATTTTCTTTGTATCAATGTTTTTTTTTTCACTATTGTTTTTGTAACAATCTTTTGTAATATTTTTTTTTTTGTTAAAAAGTCTTTGTATCAATGTTTTTATTATTGTTTTTGCATATTTTTTCTTGTATTATTAATTTTTTAAATTTTATTATTTTCTTTTACAACAGGGTGTGCCAAAGAACATGTTCATTTAAAAAGTTTTCAAAGAAATAGTCAAGAGAAAATTTTTTAACTTTGGTATTGGAATATTTTAAATTAATTACAATATTCTTTATAAGTTGATGAAAAGATCTAATAATATAATTATTAATACCGTTCCTTACATTACATTTATAAACGTTATGCTCAGTTAATTCTTGTAAGAAGAAAAAAAAATTGATTTCTTCTTTATAATAGAATAACTTGGCAAAGAAGTTTCTTCTCTTGTTCTCAAGCCAAAAGGGAAGGTATAAAGCCAAGTTCCCTTATTTGTCATGATCCCCGGCCCTAACCCTCACCCCTGAACAAGTGATATTTGATCCACCTGTTTTGCAATGCGCACGTGACTTGCCAACTTAAAACGAATTTCCCATTCCAATTTCATTGATCAAACGCCAATCAAATCCAAACGCGAATCCATTTTCCAAATAAAATTGTATTTAAACGAATATGACGTAAGCTCCCTTTTTTTTACTATATATATATAAAAAGAAAAGAATTCGGTGGTATGAGTACGTATGTTATTTGGAAAAAGGAACACGTCCTAAATAAAAAAACGAAATGCTATATCCGATATTTGCGCTACTGCTAAAAAAGAGAGAGGCCAAGCAGCAGCATCATGTTGCAGACTTTTTAGCTCTTGACGATGACGTCGTTAGCTCAGTTGTTGTTGGCAAACGAGCAAATCCATTTAGCATTCATTCCTAGCATTCTTTTTACTTAAGAGTAATCGATGCTGCATTATTTTGTTTTAACCTCAACATACACATACTGTACCGAAACATTAAACAGACACATGTAAAAATAGAGTAGATAATATAATAATTGAAAAAAAAAAAAAAAATTAAAAAGGGTGTCGATAGCTCAAAGGGTTTTATACTCAAATACCATTTTTAGTAAAATAAACCAAAATAATTATTTTCAGGAAGTTCACTTAATTTAAACAGTGTGGGAACTTTTAAGCCTAAAAATGAAAAAAAAAATTGTTTCTTATCTCTTTTAAACAATAAGTGAGATAATATATAAATATATATTAACGGAGTGTCCATCTGTCCGTCTGTCAAGGTCTGTTTGACCAAATTCACGTTGGAATTTTGAAATGAAATTTTGCTGTCTTATGGAGAATCCAGGAAAAATCCTCGGGTCCTGAAATTACTATAACTTTTTGAGTTATTAATCCTAAAGTTACGATTTCTCCCATAAGAAATGTATAGAGAAATATAATCGTATGGAGGAAGGCCGTCTAATTTACAGGTAAGGTGAAGAAAATAGTCGAATTCGGCCCAAAATTATTAATAATTATTAATAATAATTTTGGGCCGAATTAAGTCTATTTTCTTCACCTTACCTATAGAGAAATATATATCTATGTATTCTTTGCATTTATGTATTCTATGAATGTAAACAAATCTTCAAGCAGACACTGGATTGGAATAGTAGTAATAATATTTTCTTTTCATAATTAAGAAAAGGCGAGAGTCCGCCGCAGGCTGGCCCGAACCAGCTGGAGAGGTCCAGGGGGCGAAGCCCTCCTGTCTAGACGCCAAGGCGGGCGGCGCGGATAGTTTATTTTATAAATAAGACACACAATATAAAAAATAAATATATTAAAAACATTTCTGTTTAGTTATTTGCAGACTGGAACGTTATGTATAAAGAAAAAAAATGTATCTATGTATAAAAAAACAACGAACATAGTGGAGAGAGAAACGTTCCTATGTATAAGAAAAAAATTAACGAACGTAGTGGAGAAAGGAACGTTATGTATGTATAAGAAAAAAATTAACGAAGGAACGATATGTAACTGTAAATATGTTATGTATAAGAAAAAAATTAAGGTTTACCGAACTTGAAACGATACTCGCACACTGATTTTGTTATATGTCCGTTTTCTCATAGAATAATAAATATAAAATATCAATAACAAAAAAAGAAAATTATTTACAGCACTTTTTATCAAAGCCATTTTCAGGCGCTCTTAGTAACTAACAGGGAAAAAAAAAAACTAAAAGAGTTTAAACCTAATAAAGTCTATTTGCATGTTGTTTGTTATTTTCCTTAGGGTCTTGTTCTAGTATTAAATAAACACAAATAGAAAGAGATCGTGAATGGGTGTTACTGTTACTGTTAAGTAAATTCAAATCGATATATATACACCATGGTATATATATAAGAAAAACAATTTTATGGCGGATGAAAAAAAAGAGAGAAAGAGATACGATTCTACTGAAATAAAATTCCCTTGAGCTCAAAATTGAACAAAAAAAATAAATCCTCTCCGTTTCCATTTGTTTTTATCAAATATTAAAATGTGATTTTTTTTTAAGAGGAAATAAACATCGGGACAAAAAAATAATTAAAATTCATCTCTGAATTTCTTCAAATTTTAATATTATTATTAGGAGCGAAAAAAAAAATGCACATTAACAAATGTTACTTTGTGCCTTGTGTAACTTTAGTGAATCGTTTCTCCTTTATGATGATTAAGCCATGGTTCAAATCTCGGTTGAAGCAATTTTCCTGAATCTAATCTATTTAAGAACATTATTATGATAAATAATAATATAAATAAAATAAATATAAAAATAATAATAAAATAAACCAAATAAATAATGACGTATGTATAAATAATAAAATAAAGAACATAAATAAAAAAAATAATAAAAAATAAATAATATGAAAAATGTCAAATTTATATCAGAATTCGTATTTTAAAGTGTTCTTTGTCTCAACTCAGGAAGATGAGTGTTTAATAAATTAATCGATAAGGGGTCGTTCAAGTATTACGTAAAGCAAGTTTTGAAGATTTTTGACCCCCCCTCCCCACCATGTAACTCCCCGTAACATTTTGTTGCACTCCACTCTTCCCCCTTTACGTAACGTAACGCTTAAGTAGCCATTTTTATCTAAAAGTCACAATTATGTTGCTCAAAGTACCGGAAAAGTCGCTTTGTTATTGTTTTAATCACGTTTGCGGTAATAATAAATAAAAAATTGCCCAATGGCTGGCCTTAGTCTGGAAGGGGGAAATAAAAAAAAAAAATAAATAAATAAAAAATCTGGTGTGACTGGTTGCAGAGCATACAACTTTCTCTTACCTTCGGTAATCGAAAGTTGTGTACTGTGCTTGTCACACCATATTTTTTTATGTCGAGATATATCTAGTTTCCACCGATATATGTATTTTTTTTTTAACCCTTTTCGGAAACTGAGGCCATTCAGGGGTTTAACTTTATTAAATAAATATTTATACACATGATATCGATTGCTACCGGGGGACGTTCAACACGATGATTACTCGGGGTCACGAATCCCGATCTTTCGCCGCGCTTGGCATCCCCGTAAAACATAAACGAAAAGGGTTACCAACTTTAAATTCCTCGTATTTTATTTAAATAGAAAAAAAGTTACGTAAACCCCCCCCCCCCCTGTAACGCATGGTAACGTTTTACAAGATTCCCCCCCTCCCCCAAATTTCGTTACGTAATACTTGAACGCGCCCTAATTTTATGATAATTTATTGTCAAAGGTTTTTATTGTTGGTTTATTATGATAACCAATTTTACATCGTTTCGGCTTATTTGCCTTCTTCAGAACCTTAAAAATTAAGTTTATACAAAAATGTCTTATGTTTGTTACTACTGTAGAATTTTTTTATTATAATAAATTTTATTTATCTAATTACCTAATTACACTAGAATTAACTGTAATGTTTCTATGTAACGTAAACCTCACATAACAATTAATAGCACATAAATGAAAATATAGAAAAAAAAAAATTTCACACCCTTTATTATTATCAAGGATACCACTCACTTTTCACTTATCTAAAAATTTCCACACTATAATTATTTTGAAACCTTTTTTTTTAATAAAATGAAAAAAAAAATCCCTACAATAAATAGAAGTAATTTGAAAGCTTAAAGGTAGAGGAGAAACGCAATTCGTGTGATCAATTAAACCATTTTTTTTTTTTTGTGAAAAAGAGCGAGACCGAGAGAGAAAAGAGGATGAGGATTGGACTGTAATGGAGCAAAGGGCAAAAGGCAAAGCGAGAGAGAACCATTTGAAATTGGCGATTCCGAGAATGACTCTGCTACGTGAGGACTTCTGATTGCGCTCTCTCTCTCGTAACCTCCACCTCTACCTCTACACACACACACACAGACATGTTGGTTTGACATCTAAATGAGTCTTGCAATAATACAATCCAAGAGCAAGCGGGGGGTGAATAGTGCGCTTGATTCAACTAATTAAGTTTCAGCCTATCAGTGCGCGAAGAAATTGCCTAATTTTCAGAGTTCAGGTTTATTTTGAGAAAAAGATAGAGATAGAGAGAGATAGAGGAAAAAAAAAACAATCTCCACCTTGTAAATCTAGCATTACAAAAATTTTGTTAAAATTGAACAAAATAAATAAATAATATTCTACGCCATTTTTTTTTTTTTTATATATAAAAATCTGGCGTATCTCTTCGCACAGCACTCAACTTACCTTCTGTAATTGAAAATTATATTATTTCTTTGTCGCACCATATTTTTTTGGTCAATATATTTTTAGATTGCAGCAGGAAAAATATTTATATTTTGTTCCAGTCTTCGCTATGTTTTCTATCTAATATTTTTCTTAACGGTCCTTAACGTTCCAACTCCACTTTGTTCGTTAATGTTTTTCTTATACAGTATATATAAGAACGTTCCTTGACTTTCCAGACTCCATTATGTTAATGTTTTTCTTATATCTACATAGAAACGTTCCTTAACGTTCCGGTTTACAAATATCGTAATTACACGAAATTTTTTTTTACATTTTGTAACGTTAATATATTTTTTGGTACTTTGTATCCTTTAAGGGTTATTAATAAAATAAATTCACTTATCGTTTAAGAGATAGGATGCAATTACTATCTTATTAAGGATGTTATTTTTTGTCCCAATCTGGGATTTCTCATGAAAATAATTATTCTGGTTTATTTTACTAAAATTTATTATCTACTCTATTTTTACACTATAATGTATAATAGGAACCAACCGAATATTCGGTTTCGGTTACGGTTTCGACCAGTTTCAGACAAAAATCCTGGTTTCGGCCAAAAAGTAGCCGAAACCTGAGTCTGTAAAGATGGGATGAGACTCGCATGCAAAAAAAAAGGTCAAATGATTTGTAAAAGCGGAAAAGGAGCGGAAAAAATTTAGTCTCCCTAAAAAACAAAGGTAAAATGATTTTTACGGGAGGGGAAAAAAATTTTCCGCAAGGCGGAAAAAAATTTCAAAAAAAAAAAAGGTAAAATAATAATTTTTAATAGAAAATACAAGTTTCTGTTTTGGCTACGGTTTCGGCTGAAACTAAGATTGTGGCCGAATATTCGGTTTCGGTTTCGGCTGAAAATCTTGTTTCGGTCGGACCCTAATGTATAAGTACAGTAGATGTGTGTTGAGGTTAAAAAAAAAAATAATATTGCAGCATCGATTATTCTTTAAAAAAAAAAAAAAAAAAAAAAACGTTTTTGAAATATTTTTTATATCAGCGATCAAAATTTCACATGAGATTATGTTCAAGTTAAAATAAATATGCCACCACAGATTTTTTAAATGACAAATTTCTTTCTTTTAATGTGAAAATGATAGAGATCTTAAGGATAAAGATAAAAGAAAGAAAGGGATGGTTTTATAAAGAGATAATTCTTAAAGAAAAATGCCAGGGATGCTGCAGGTGCACTTAGCCCTTAGTAAATATTATGCCCGTTTGATAAGGTCCAAGTAGGCTATATAACTACTTTTTTCTGATCAAAGAAAAGAGGGAAAAAGAAGACTCTGCCTTTTTTTCTCTCTTTATATAAACTCAATCTCTAAGATAAAATTACAAAAAAAAAAAAAGGTTTACACTATATATATATATAAATGGAATAAATAGATAAGCTTTTATTGGAATAGGACCAAAAGAGTGGAAAAGTTTTTATTTTTATACTAATAATACGAAAATTTTATGAAAATATACATGTGCAGAAGTAGAAGATAAAGAAGAAAATTAAAATTATTATAATTTAAAATATATAAAATTTCAAGTGAAAATTTATTTTAAACATTTCACTTATATAGTGAGATAATGTGTGTAAAACATAAGCGCCAATTAAGTTACAATCACTCCACTGATTCTGCTATTATGACAGATGTAGTGAATATAGCGATTTATGTTCATGTTGTTATGTTTATGTAACGAAATTGTAATATATATATTTGATAAGAAAAATATAAATATACTAGCCACGCCGCCCGCCTTCGGCTTCGAATATCAGCGGCGTAACTAGCCTTTGAGCGCTGGGGGGTGGGGGGGGGGGCGAAACTCAACTGGACGCCGTTTTTCAAGTTGTAATATAATTTTAAAAGAAAACTATCAATTACGCTAATAAAGAGTAAAAAATTGGCTGTGGTGATTATTGAATAAAGGAACTCTATGAGTAGGGCGCCCGCGGAAATAAAAATCTTTATATTATTTCGTCGACGTTTCGGGAACGCATCTTCAGGGTACATATATCGATACAATTACATTATTTACAAAAAGTAGTTATAAAATGCTTACAAGTTAATTGTTGAATAACAGATGAATAGTTTTAAGTGGTGTATACAATATATGATATTTTTTTCGTTGTGCATACCACTTAAAACTATTCATTTGTTATTCATACAATCAATTCGTAAGCCCTCGGGGCATGGCGTAGAGGTTAGCGTGCTAACCTCATATACCAAACGTCGCGGGTTCGGGCCCCAGGCAGTCCGATGATTTTATTTAAGCCAATTGGATACCAAATGTCTTAAATAAGAATGCCTGGACTCCATATATGTATATTTATCAATAACAGATATCGTAAAAAGTCTTATATGGCCTGAGTTGCCGAAAAGACTGTGTGAAGTGTGTGTGAGTGTGGGTGTGAATGAGAAAAAAGTGAGTGTTTAAAAAAAAAAAAAAAATCGTAAGCATTTTATAACTACTTTTTGTAAATAATGTAATTGTATCGATATATGTACCCTGAAGATGGGAGCGATGCGTTCCCGAAACGTCGACGAAATAATATAAAGATTTTTATTTCAGCTGGCTGTCGTACTCATAGAGTTCCTTTATTTAACAAATACGCTAATGTAGAATTAATAAATCCAAAGAATACCAAAATATTTCTCTACATTTCCTATGGGAGAAAATCGTAAATTTAGGAATTAATAATTCAACAAGGCTATAGGAATTTCGGGATGAAAATAATTTTCCTGTAATCCCTAGAAGGTCCTCTTTAAGCATAAAAAATTTCATTTCCAAATTCCAACGGGAGGTTGCCTAAATAGAGCGTGACAGACAGACAGACGGACATTAGCGAATTATATATAGACAAGATTTGCCTGATTGGTGAATATTTCAATGAAGGCAATGATCAAAAAATTGCAATTTCATTTCTTTAAATGATCAAAGGTCCTGAAGAAGGGTGTTACAAAACTCCGAAATGTCGACAATCTTCATTCTATTATTTTTCAAATAATTTCTTAAAAAGTGCATTTTCTGTGAGTCAAATTAATATTTTAATTTTTTTTTTTTTTTTTGAAATATTATAACTATTATGAATTATAATGCAAATGAATTTAACGCTAATCCCTCCCCCCCCCCTCACTTTCCACCCTTGAAATGCTTTGGCCGCCTCACTAACGATGCTACTTGTCTGCGACGAATGCATTCAGCCATTAGAGATGCATGCACCATTGACGCTGGGAAAGGGCTTTAATGGTGGTGACCCTACCTCTCTACCCCTCGCCCTCTCCCCTCTAAACCCTTGCCAATTCAATCGTGTGCCCGTCTGCTGCATATTAACCGATTAATAGTGTGTAATTAGGACGTCGGGTGGCTCAAGATTTATTATCGTTTGCCTCTACTTGGGAATGTTGCCCATTAATGTCTTCAAATGCTAAGCAATTCCAATACAATTTTAGAGAGCTAAAGGACCGAGTCATTATTGAACATTTTGGTTTTAAACTTGTGTGAATAAGTCACAAAAAAATCGCTATTATTCCTCTGTTTGTTAGTATAGGATTTTGTTTAGTAACAGAATCCTGTTCTAATGATGTTCAAAAATCGAAATGAACATAATTTATTTATGGTCTTTAATGTTTTCTTATAATTTTGTTTTCATATTATGTTTTCTTATTATTTTGTTTTCATATTATGTTTTCTTATTATTTTGTTTTATTAATAGTTCGATTGAAGGTCAAAAAAACTTTTGTCATAATTGAACATTTTAGTCTAAAACTTGTATAATTAATTTATTTAAATAAGTGATGAAAAAAATCGCTATCACTCCACTGATTCTGCTACATAGTAAATATAGCGATTATGTTTGGTAACGGAATCCTGTTCTAAAGATGAATGATTTTGAAAAAAAAGAAATGTAGGCTACATACTTTATTATGTTGTCTTATTTATGGTCTTTAATGTTTTCTTATTATTTTGTTTTCATATTGTTTTCTACTAGCTTACAATCGCTTCGCTTCGCTCGCTCCTTGTAATTAGCTGGGGGGCATAGTCCCCCAGACCCGCCACTGGGGGCATAGTCCCTTGACTTAACGTCTTCTTTTATGAATTGGCGTCTTCTTTTTTCTTTTTTTTAACCTTTATTTCACTACTCATTCCCTGGACCAAATTTCTTTACAAACTAATTTTATTTTTTAAAAATAAAAACAAATTTTCATTCTAAAATTACTGCATTTTTTAATTAATAATTTACATATAAATGCTATTTCTTTTTTTTTTTTTACAAACTTAATATTTTTTCCAATAATACATTTTATTTAGATAATCATTTCAATCTTCTTGCTCCCATTTTGTTTTCTTATTATTTTATTTTTTTAATAGTCCGATTGAAGGTCAAAAAACTTTTGTCATTATTGAACATTTTGTTCTAAAACTTAACTAATTAATTTATGTGAATAATTAACAAAAAAAAAAATCGCTATTACTCCACTGATTCTGCTATGTAAGGTAATTGGTAACGAAATTCTGTTCTAGTGAAGTGTGAAAAATCGAAATGAACATAATTTATTATGTTGTCTTATTTAAAGTTTTCTTATTATGTTATTTTATTGTATTTTATATTATGTTATTTTGATTTCATATTTATAATAAAATTTGATTTTTATATTTCTTTTTTACCCATTTCGACATATGTCAATTCTTTATAAACTAAATGATTAAAGGCTTTTGATGAAGATGAAATATTTTCAAAACGTTCGTTCTTCTAAATCACTTAAAAAACAAAAACCATTTTTCAAAACTCAATTAAAAAACTTTCATTTCCAGCGATTTTTTTCTCTCTCGCTCTCTCTTCCTCTATTTCTTTATTAAACTTTTATTTAAATTGAATTAATTAGATTCAAGTCAAACGACGATGACGTTCCAAGAGCTCCACTTGCCCTTTCCTTCCTAGTAGATATTTGATTACCTCTAATTCTACTGCTACAAACTCACTCAAACTCACCTCCCCACCATCCCACCACATTCAGACCTAAACAAATTTACTTATGAAACAACTTAATCATTTCTATTCGTTGATTTAAAAAAAAATTATGATTTGATGGAATTAGAATAAAGTTCAAAGTGGATTATGAAAATGTACATCTTGGAAATTATATTATTTGCATTTGAAAGATTTAATTATTTTAATTAATTGGCTTTTATTTTTCATAGAGCAAGACAAAACTTAATGCTTTCCAATGGGCAAATTCTGGATTTCCTTTTTGCGCTTCCTCTTTTGAGAATTTGGAGACTTTCCTGGACTCTCCAAAACGTCCTCTATAAGACTGCAAAATTTAGTTTCATTATTCCAACGGGAAAGTTGGTTAAGGTGACAGACGGACAGACAGACTCAGACAGCTTAAAAATATTGCAGCAATATTGCGAATTTTGCAATATATATGCCAATATTGCAGGAAAATTGCAAATCTTGCAAAATATTGGCAATATTGCAGCGGCAATATTCCAAGCTAGAGGGACATATGAATTTCGCAGCAACATTGCTGCAATATTACTATGACTTTGCAACATTGCAGGAATATTGTGGCAATGTTGTTTTTGTTTGGATGTGTTTGAGCTGCAATTGTTTCTGTTTGAGCTGTAATGTTGCTGTTTGAGCTGCAGTTTTGCTGTTTGAGCTGCAATAGTGTTGCAATATTGTCAATATTGCAAGCTGTCTGGAGACGGGTATATGGACAGACAGACGGACACTCCGCTATTATATAGATTATGAAAATTGATACACATAGTTATCAACTAAATCCCCAAAAGGGACTTTGAGATTTTATTTCTTTTTTCAGTCTCCACCCAAATAACTTAAGATAAATTTCTTCTGCTAGTAGGGTTGGTGGGAGGGGGGGGGGGGGGCTACAATTTTAAAATAATGTCTTATTGTTGACCAAGATGTTATTTCCCCCTCTCAAACGATGCTCTTGGGATTTCATGAGAGAGTAAAACTCTTTTCTTTCAAGTTTATGCACTTAAGAGGATTTAGAATCAAATTGCCTTCCGTTTTTTTTTACGTGAATGGATGCTTTTGTTGGTCATTGAGTTTTCATTTAAGGATTAACAATATTTTTTTTTTCTCGTAAAAAAACTTCAATCCATATTTTTTTTTCTGAGAGAGCGGGAATATAGTCTTCTAAAATACAATACCTTTAAAAAAAAAAATTAATATTTTTAATTTTTAATGAAAGCCTTCCTTTGGGAAAACACTTTTATCAAGCCCAAATTTTTTTTTTTATTTAACTTTGTTGGATTTATTTATTTTTTTGTTTGGATGTGTAACGACACAGTGTAACGGTGAAAACTAGTACGGGCAAAGTTTATACATATATATATTCTTTATTAAAATGAAACTTTTATTTGATCGCCTCAAATTGTTTCGCTCTTCTATCAGCATGTCGCGTTACAAGCCGTGACGTCAAAGGCCGTGACGCTACAAGCCTTGACGTCACAAGCCATGACGACAAAAATAGGAAAGTTAAAATTTAATATATATGACGAATTATAAAAAAATAATTGTGAGATTTAAATATTAAATTTTTAAATTGATAAAATATAATTTTTAAAATAATTTAAAATAGATTCAATTCTTCAATTACTAAATAAATATTGTTCTCAGTTTTTAACATGCGTCTATTGATTTCCCATTTTCCAATTATTAAGTTAAGATTAAAAATGCGATTTTAATACCCTTAATTGAATCTGAAAACTTTCTGTTAAACGCCTACGATCCGAAAAAAAAGTTTCACTTGCTTTTCATAAAACCACAAAATGATTTTATTTTATTTTTTTTTTTTACAAAGAACAATGGATTTATTTATTTATTTTGTAAATCAATAATCTGTTGATGATAACTCTAATTGAATCTTTGAATGGATAAACTGATATTTTTTTTTAATAGAATTTGATAGAGAAAAAGATTAAAATCAACGTTTTTTTTTTTTTTTTTACTTTGTTTAGACTTAAATTTAGTTAGATAAAAATCAAATAACCAACCAACCAACCTGTAGGCAATTTATTTGGCAAGATTGAAATGTCCAAAGATTTTTGCAAACATGAATTGATAACAAAATGCTTTTATACACACAAATAGCGCAGAGAGGAGATAATTATACTATAGCGTAACTAACACTAAAGATTCTAATCTCTGGCTTTTGTCTTTAGCTTTATTCTATAGATGACATGTGGAGATTGTGGGTAAAATGTATTGATTGTGTTAGTTTCGGGTATACATACATACACTCGCTCTTATGTATAAATGTAGTGATTGTGGTAGTGTCGGGCATACACACCTGAGGGCTCAAAAGGGATTCACTCAATAAGGGGGTTATTGTCCCTGACTTCTCACACCACCTAAACGCTTATCTTATATGCCTATGTTTAGAGAAAGCTCCGGGCCTAATGATCTATTGCCATCATCTTTGATCTATCGTTATTCTATGCAATTGACTTAGTATATAAATTTCTTGTTTAGATATGGTAATTCATTCAATGATGGAAAATTTAAAATGGAGGGGATTAAATTAAATTATTTACATTTCGGTCGCCAATCATGATTTTCCGCAGGAGCCATGATCATAAATATTTATTTTTTGACAATTTTTAATATCTATATAATAAGAATATAACTAGCGAAGCAGAGCGAAGCGAAGCAGGTCTCTATAAAATAACCACCAAATTATCAAAAATGATATTCTTATTTTTATTAAAATTTTTAATCATAGACCATATTTTTGTATTAAATATTTATTAAAAATATATAAATATTGTATAACGTTACGACTGCTTATTCTGCAGCCGTTATCAAGTACTGTGCACTTACTCCGACTGTCATGTCCGTTATGTGTCTTTTTTTAATATACAGCGACGTCAGCGCAATCTGTCGGCATTTCTGTGCGAAGTTAGATTCAAATTCCCGCGCTATTTTCACTCATTTCCATGAAGTTAGTCACAATTACTTGTGAAAATAGCGGGAAAATTTGAATCTAACTTTACAAAAATGCCGACAGATGGCGCTGACGTGGCTGTATTTAAAAAAACGCACATAAAGAACATAAAAGTTGGTTCACTTGAGTCGGAGCAAGTGCACAGTACTTGATAACGGCTGCAGAATAAGCTGTCGAAACGTTTATAATTTTAATAAATATTTATTACAAAAATGTGGTCTATGATTAAAAATTCTCCTAATAATAATATTTCAAACCATAGAAGCTTTAATAAAAAAAAAAGATATTTTTATTTATAAAAATTGTACAAATGTTAAAAAAATAAATTTTTATGATCATAGGTTCTGACGGCCCGGGGGCCGTGGCTCGGGGAGAAAACATTTTCTTTCCCCCCCGGGGCCGGGGGTTTTCTCCTCTCCTCAAAAAAAAAAAATTTTTTTTTTTTTTTTATTAAAAATTTTTTAAATATAGGGGGGGGGGGTTTATGGGGTTTGGGGGGGGGGGGAGAATAAAAAAAAAAAAAAAAAAAGTTGACGAAGGTTGGGGTTGGTGACCGAAACGTCGACAATTAACAAACAAAATGTTTTTTTTTTTTTTTATTTAATCTCCTAGCTGCTGAATCTTCCGTATCCATATTAATTACGTACAATACGGACAATAAAAATAATAAAATAAAATACAATAAAAATGTGATGGAATTTTTTTTTAGTTTCCAAGGGAAAGTTTTATTTTATTATTCATTCTAAATTTCTTTTTTCAGATAAGATAAATGAAAAAAAAAATTTCTTTTTCAAATTGTCATCATTCCATTTTAGAAAAGAGAGTCTGTAATTTCTTGGTGAAGTTTTGAAGAAGAAGAAGAAGAAGAAGAAATGTCAGATTTATTTGCTAAAAGAAAAAAAAAGAAATCGAGAGGGGAAGAAGTCGGATTCAGGTAAGGAAAGAAAAAAAAAGGACTCATCTGCAGACAATGGGTTGATGTATTGTTCAGGGTGTATGTATGTCAAACAATTTCATTATATATTCCTCAACACTCAGCAAGAAGAGTGGAATGATAAATAGCGAGAAATACTTTACATAAAGAGAAAAGTTAATAGTAAAGTGGATGAAAACATGAAGCATACTTTTTTTTTTTAATTTATTTTTGAACTAAAATAATAAACGACCGTAGCAACATTTTAATATCCATTATATTTTATTATTAAAAATCTTGGAATTTAAAATATCGTTAAATGAATTTTAATTTTTTTCAGTGATAAGTGTATTGTTTATGTAAGGAACGTTATCAATTTTTATGTAAGGAACGTTTTAAATTTGAAAAATGTTTAATTATCGTTTTCTGTTATTCAAAAATAAACAAACAATTACGTCATACTAACATAGAGGAGTGCATAGCCTTCATAACACCGATTTGAACGAAAATTTTTGTATGTGTAGTACTTAATGAAAAACAAATTCTGTTAAAGCAAGAGAGCGCACTACTCAACCGTTCGTCTAAAAAATTTTTTAAATATTTTGCCAGCCTGTCTTAAGCTGTTGCTAACAATAACATTTACAAAAGCCGCTGTGAGTAGATCGATAGCGTTCATTCTTTGTAAACATGAAATCCGGAGTTCGATCTCGCCCTGTGCAACTAATTTTTTTGTGTAATTGTATTTTATTTATTTATTTTTTTTTTTTGATTTCTAAGAATATTGACGTCATTTATTAAATACCTTGGTAGCAAAACATCAATAATCTTTTTTTCTTTTGTCAATTTTCTCATAATCTTCTTAAATAATGAATTAAAAAATAGTTGATAACGTTCCTTAAAATAACATCACACTTTTCAAAACATGTTAGAATATACAATAAATTAAAATACCATTTACTCAATGAAAATCATTCCTTTACATGTTTTTTTTTCAGTACTCTTTTTATTTATAAAAAAAAAATCCCTTTGGAAATAATAATAATAAAGTTAACTTAGTCACATTTCAAAAGAAATATTATAATAGAATTGACATCAATACACATTCCTGTTATAAAAGTTTTAACGTGTTGTAGCTCTTTTGTAAAAGTGTCACTACAAAAGCTGATGATATCATTTTGAAAAACTTTTTTTTTCTGAATGCAATATATATAATGATGAAGCAAACAAAATGTTTTTAGTGAGTAAAAAAAAAGATAAAACGGAAATGTAGACTATTGTTTATTATAGCACAGTAAATACATGTTAGAGATGATATAAAATTTCAATTAAATTGAAAGAAAGAAGTAAAGTAGTCAAAGGATTAGCTTTTGATTAAATAAAAACTCTTACAATGGGAGTGGATAGACTTCCTAACACCGATTTGAACGAAAATTTTTTTATGTGTAGTACTTGATGAAAAACAAATTCTGTTAAAGCGAGAGAACGCACTACTCAACCGTTTGTCTAAAAAAAAACAAAGATCTGTTAAAGATTTTGCCAGCATTTCTTAAGCCTTTGCTAACAATAACATTTACAAAAGCCGCTGAGGGTAGATCGGTAGCGTGAAATATTCATAATTTAACAAGGGTAAGTTGACAATCTCTCATAGTTTGAGAGACTATACAGTGCTCAATTTAGAACTATTATATTTGTTAGAGTTTGAAGGAGATATAGGAAAAGTGGTGGTTAGTGGACTGTATTGGTAGTGTTCCTTCAAGCAAATCGTGGACTCCTCGGAAAACGTGGATAAAGAAGTACACCGTATTTTTAACAAAAATAAATAACAACTTTTAATCACAGAAATAAAAATACACTTCTTGATGTATAAAATAAATAATGGCCACTCCGGTTTTGGGTGGATAAAACAAAAAGGATGTAAAATGTGTGATGTGGAAGCAATGGGAGAATGGGAATAGATGAGTAGATTATGAATTTAAGTCCACCAGGACACAGATGGAGTGATCTAGCAGCAAAGCATCTACCGAGGGTTGGTGTAGCACAAAGGGCATTTAACCAAAAGAGGGGTAGGTTTAAGTCTATCAATTTTAATATAAACTAAATAAAAAGGAATGATATTAATAACTAAAATAAGAAAGAAGTATAATAATAAATGAATCTATACATAAATATAGCGTTCCATACATGTTCCATACATAACACTTTTTCACTGACTTACTGCTATATTATAATAAATCCCATTTTATTCTATAATAAAAAAAAAAAAAAACAAGAAACTAATCAAAAAGTTTTGATGAAAACTAAATTTAAAATAGCCAGTCCCCACTGAAAAAAAAAAAGAAAAGTCAAATCAATAATTCAATTTTGAGGGTTTCTTTTGAGCTGTCATCCTCAGTGACATGATCGTGTTATCTATTGCATGGCGTGTTATAAAAAGACTACCTCCCAACCCTCTAATACTCATCCTTTTAAAGTCCAAAACAACTTGTACCTAAAGTTGGGATCAAACTTTGATTACTAAATTTTTTTTTATTTCTTCAAAGTTTATATATTATAAATGATAAGGAAAGAAATAACTATTTCGAAGTTCAATTGAAATGTAGGATATAAACAGCCACGGAGATTTGCATAATTTCATTTTAAAATATACCCAAAGCCGACGACGACTTTAATTAACTTCAATAATTTTTTTTTTCTCTCTCTGTCTCTTTCTATCTTCATTAAAAAAGTTGAAAAAAATCAGCCGGCGTTTGATTTTTTTTTTTTTTTTAATAAAACTGAACCCTCTTCTTAGTGAGTGGGAAAAAAAAAACTTTCTTTTAAAGAGAATAATTAATTGAAATATTATACATACATCAATAATCTTGATTGTTTTGAAATTGGTTATTTAAAAAATGAAAATATTGTTTTTTAATTTAGATCATAGCGAAATTTATTCTCTTAAAGAAGAAAGATACTTGAAGATATCCCTTGATCCAAGCATCTTTATTAAAAAAGAAAGTTCAGACCGAAACGTTGTGATATCAGTAAGTGTTATTACATGACTACCAATCAATCAGCCACTTCTAAAACAAGTGTTTTTCCTTTAAGATTGACAACAACCTTTATGAACCATCGTCATTAAAAGAAAGTTGAGAAAACTCGCAATACATTCAGACCGAAACGTTGTGATATCAGTAAGTTTTATTATCTGGCTGCTAATCAATCAGCAACTTCTACAACAAATGATGAAGATGGATTTTTCTTAAAAGATTGACAACTACCTTAATCGAACCATCATCATTAAAAGAAGTTGAGAAACTCAATAAATAACAAACCGAAACGTTGTGAAATCAGCAAGGTTAATTATTTGACTACCAATCAATCAGCAAATTCTACAATTCAACAAATGATGAACAAATGTTTTTCTTTCAAGATTTACAACTACATTTAACGAACCATCATCATAAAAAAAAGTTCAGAAAACTCCTAATAAATTAAAATTGAAACGTTATGAAATCGAACAAGTGTTTTTTTTAAGATTGGAACTACCTTTAACGAACCATCATCATTGAAAGAAGGAGAACTAAAAATACAAATCGAAACGTTGTGAAATCAGCAAGTTTTAATTCATATGACTAGCCATAAATCAGCAACTTCTACAACAAATGATGAACAAGTGTTTTTCTTTTAAGATTGCCAACTACCTTTATCGAACCATCATCATTATGAAAAAGTTCATAAATTCAGATCGAAACGTTGTTATATAAGCAAGTTTTTATTATTTGGCTACCAATCAATCAGTTTTTCACACTTGACAGTCCATTCAAGAATAATTAGATTAGGCATATAACACTATGTTGTGTAATGTTAATGTTGTATTAACATAAAGGTCATACATAGCTTGCACTTATGTTCCAGTCGAGAAACATTTTTTTCTTCTACATAAAAAGAAAATTTAATTATTTCACATTCTTTTACGTAATTTGAATTTATTGAATTTTTTCTTACTCAATAAACGAACATTATTATTATTATTATTATTATCTAAAACCCCCCTATTTAAAGGGAATAAATTATTTAGAATTAAGTTCAATTATTAAATTGCGCGTTATGAATTCCTTTGTCGATATTCCTTTGGATGAATAATGAATTGGATTCAATTTTCCTTCTCACTCAGGCTTTAAAGGTAAAGCGAAAAAGATGAGTTTTTTTTTTTTTTTCTTTCTGATGGACCCAAGTTTAGGAATTACTGAATCCGAACAAATGATTGTGGGTTCGAATTGAGGCGACCTTTTCTATTTTTACCTGAATAACCTTAAAAAAAAAAAAAGAAAAGTGAACTAAGGTCTCTCAATACGTATAGCCTTAGGGGCAAGTCGTTCATTCTCGTTGACGAATCGACTGTCACACGATTTCCTCCTCCTTTTTATCTTAGCTTGGATATCTCTCATGTCTTTAAGCCTACTGTTATCTTCTAACGCCACACTTAATAGATTTGCAAGCTTAGCACAAGGCTTTGCCCAAATTGATTACGCCATTGCTTTTTTCCGAATGATCACAAAAAAAAAAATATATTCACTCTAGGTAGCGCATTGAAATAAATTAATAATTATTTAGAGTGGAAATAAAAATAACTGTATTCATTGAAATTTGAAAATTTCTCTTTGTTTTGAAGTTGAAAATAGAAATTTAGTTAACATGATGTTAATGAAAGCACTTATGTTTATCTACCTCTATATTTATGTTTATGTTCTACAATTATTTCGACATGAATATTATGTTCTTTCAACATACAAGTAATTTAATTTTATTATACAAATTTTTAAAAATCGTAACAAATAAATTGTTTTTAGAGATGGAAATTTGAAAATTAATGTCCCTTTCATGAAGTTTAAAATAGAAATTTAGGAGAAAGAGTTAAGAACGCCCTTATGTTTATCTACTTCTATATTTATTGTTTGATTAACTCCAAATAAAGGGGGGGGGGTACTATATAATAAAATTTATTAAGAATTTTATTTTCCTATAGCAGGTCTAAAATAGACAAGTGAAGTTTAAAACATTTAAGAAACTTGTCCTGTCTCATATAATAAAATAATCCATATTTATGTTTATGTTCTACCGCTTTTTAGATTAGAATATTATGTTCTTTCAACAAAAAAATATACAAATTTCTAAATATCGTAATAAATAGTTTTTAAAGCGAAAATTTGTAAATTTATTACCCCTTTGTTTTGAAGTTGAAAATTGAAATTTAGTAAACATGATTTTAATGAACGCACTTATGTTTATCTATATTTATGTTCTAGACTTATGTAACCTCAACATTATGTTTTTTTTTTAAGTGTAAAAGAAGAAGATATTTAGGAAAGATGATGTTAAAGAACGCACTTATGTTTATCTACCTCTATAGTTATGTTTATGTTTTACAGTCATGTTCTTTTCAAATAATTTTATTTTCTTATAAAATTTCTAAATATCGTCACAAATAAATGTTTTAAGAGTGGAATCAATATTTTCAATTTCCTGGTGCAGGTTTTTTTTTATTGTATAGGTGCTATGTATTGACCTATAAAGTACAATGAATTTTTTTAATTATCTCTTTGCAATTTAGATAATAAATCAATTTGGAAATTGAATTTTCACTTTCATTGATATAGATGTTGTTGTTGTTGTTGTGTTATATGAATACAATAATCACTTATGTTACATAAGTGAAAACTATGTAAGACATCGGAAGTATTTTATAGCTTCATTCAAAAGTGGTTTATTTCTGAATTTATAACCTTTAATTGAATTTATTTTTAGATGAATAAATTCACTTTTCTTAATCTAATTTTTGTTGAAGAATTATAAGATTTATATCAAATTATATAAAATCAAATTTGTAACAATTAAACCCTTTTCTTGTTTATTAGAAAGAGTGGAATGGGGGGAGGGGGAGGGGGGGATGAAATAATTATTTTTCCCCTTCATTCGAGTTGCAATTACCTTAGCCAGTCTCTCTCTCTCTTTCCCTTGTAATTTATTTTGGTTCATGATCTCTGAAAGGCGCCATTAATTGCGTAGCAATAGAAAGTGCAAATTCTCTTGACTTGGCGGGAATAAAAGGCAACTTGTTTTAACAACCGCCTTAGAAATTGTCTTCTCTAATTGTATTTTAATAGTTACTAATAATTAGATAAGTGGAGAGGGGATAATAATTAAAACAAAAATTTTTTTTTTGTAATCTGATTAGTGCGTTATTTCGTGTTCCCTAAAAAAAAAAACCTCATCCATTCAACCATTATGCTTTTGCAAAGCTTCTAGCTTCATGTAATGTTAATAAAAATGCAAAGCACGTTGTCGGTCAAAAAGAGCCTCTCTCACTCGCTTTGCCTAACCTACAAAGGCCCTTTTACAAATTCCGACTTGCATCTACAGAAAATACGACATTTACAGTAATTTTTTTTTTTAAACATATCAGATTCTTCTCTCTTTGTTAATGGTATTCTTTGAAGTGAATATTTCTTTAATTTAAAAAGTTTAACTAGTTATGGCTGCTACCAATTTGTATGGTTTTTTTTAACGTTAGGGTAAAGCATAAAAATGCACAATTCTCGAGAAAACAAGGATAACAAAATTAAGGGATGTTACAAAACAAATTATAGTGAATATTTTTCATTATTGCCATCCTGAACTGAAATACTCAAAAGAAGAAATATAGAATTAACATGTCAACTACCAAGGGTATCTTTAGTACAATAATAAATCTCTTAGTTGATGTAATCTAGAGATGTACACAAGAAACATACAAACTGAGAGATTAATTCTGGAACTTGTTTAGGCTGGTTGGTTTCTAAACCAAAACCATTCTGCGGTTAACCACCCTCGTTCACAAGATACAGATTTTATTTTTTTTATTTAAAGTTTCGTAAAATGAAACTTGTGTTTGCCTTAAATAGCTAACAAGTTAACAAAACTTATCTGTAAAAAAAAAAATTAATGATTAAAAAGCTAAAAAGTAACAATACCTCTGTTGGAACACAATAATTGTATCAGAAAAAAAAACAATCTATGTAATACTAAAACATAAATATGCAAAAACCGAACATAAGTGTTGTAACAGTCATTTATAGCATAAGTGCTTCAAAACGAAAAACATAAATTTTTAAATTTAAATCAACTATCATGCTTTAATTAAGTTAAAGTTAATGCAAATGAGATTGTAAAAATCCGAAACGGAACGTTAATAAAAATTAGATGCAAAATCAATTAAAGTTAAAAATTTAAACCTTTGTTCCATATAATTTATCATCTATTTTAAAAAATGTCTTTCTCTCTTCTTCTCTTATAATTTAAGATTTCTCACTATCCCTCTCGTAATAAATGTATTATAATGCTTCTGAAATCACTACCGTTATCTGAGTTACGTTCCCTCCCTTTACAAGTCCTTGGCGCAAAATAAACCATTCAAAGTAGTGGTGGGTTCTCTTATCTTTATTCGGGTATAATTTGCTGTACGCCATTTGGTTTTCAACTCATACACGTATTATTTAAAAAAAAAAGATGATATTCGCACGTACAATATCACTTATTGTCATTTATGGATAGTAGACTATCATAAAAATATGGCATGGAACATAATTATAAACAGACATTAATGTAAGGAATAAAAAAATTGATCTGTAAAAAAATTAAAAAAAATTTAAAGTGCGATATTTCGGGGTTAAGAAGACAAATTAAAAATAATTATAAGACAAAATAAATCCTGGCATTAACACTCAGTTTTTACACTTTGTTATGTTATATGGCCTATTTATCCCAACTTATCCACCATGTGATTATCCCAGCTCCTCCACCATGTTGATTTGGTGCTGGGATCTGGGATTATCCCAGCTGCTCCTCCACCATGTTATTTAGGATCTGGGATGTTTTCCCTATAAAACCCTCATTACTTAATGTTTATAATACAAAATGCTTTTTTAACCAACAAATATTTGTTGAATATTGAAACTTCATGTAAAAGTGGCATTTTCTTTTTACCTGTACAATCCATGAATGTTTGCATATTTTCCCACAGAAATTTTGTTTTATTTTTATTTTTAAATCTTTGTTTTTTTTTTATATCTAATAAAATAAATTTATTACAACCAGTAAAAGACAATGTTGCATAACTTGGAATATACATACATGCATATATACATACAATGAGAAATAATATATTTTATTTCCAAATACATAACCATGAAATATTTCAATTTATTTAATGGTAGTAATAATAATAATAATAATAATCATAACCAAAAGAGATGGGAAAAAGAGAATAAGAGTGAAAAAAAAGAACGTAAGTCGGTTGTTAAAGAAAAGATAAAAAGATTTTCTAATGCTTGATGGCATATTATATATTCCACAATTTTATTTTTTTATTCAATCGTCCTAAATGAGGATTTCTTTGTTAGTATTAAAGATTCTTTTTATTTTTACTATTTTAAAAGATGCTAACCTTGTTATTATTTTATATTCAGGATAGGAAATAATGTTTAAAAATATATAATTAATAGTAAATAAAAAAATCTGGTGTGACTGGTCGGACAGCACACAACTTTCTCTTACCTTTGGCAAGAGACACTGTGTTTTCCACACCAGATTTTTTGTGTCAACATATACAGTATTTAGTTTCTGGCAGAAGTGTGCAATCATTTCTCTTATCTTTTCTATGAAGCACAAGAGTAAAGTGGTCTTCAAAAGATTTCAATTACAAAATGAGAATATACATTTTAAAGAGTATCTAAAAACTAATTGATTTTTGAATTTTAATCAAAATCATTTGGGTGGAATTTTGAAAAAATCGAAAAAAACTGAAAAAGTACATCAGTAAAGCACTAGTACTTTTTGGCTGATTTTGATCAAAAGCTTATTTTTACATCTCAAGGGGTTGTCTAACTTAAATATAAAATTTCAACCTCCTAGCTCAATTCCATCAGCAAGAACACACAGGCAGACAGACCATGTCCCGAAAACTACTTTTTTGTATACAGGGGACCTAAAAACATATATTCCAACAAAATCTTGACATCGAATTTTTAACATGAATCCAATACTTTCTTTATATATTAATTTTATATCTTGAATTATAATATATCGGCGGAGACTAAATATATGTCAACAGTCTGACAAGCACAGTACAAAACTTTCTCTTAATAAAAGTTGTGTGCTGTGCGACCAGTCACACCAGACTTTTTATATTAAAAAGTGAATTTTGTTTGAGCTATTTTGTTTTTGAAGGAAAAATATTTAACTATACATATTAACAGTGTTTATAACATAAGTGTTAAAGCACTTAATTATGTTCATGTTAAATTGTTTCTGTTATAAAATTGTAGAAATACATAAGATATGAAGAGTAATTTTTAAAATATCCAAATGCCTTAACATTTACGCACTTACATATAAATATTTTATTTAAAAAAAAAAAAAACGATTGAATGATAGTACTAAATAAATCAAAGGAACCTGTAGATCTTTTCATTTAATATTTATAGACATAATAAATAATAAATTTAAAAACAAGTAGTATAATTTAATAGTATAGTTGTTAGCAAATAGAACCAACCATAAGAGTTTAAAATGAGCCATTGAGCCCTGTTTAAAACCCAGAGACCTCCCACCATACAAACTAACATTTTCATTAAACTAACGATGTCATTTGAATATTATATTAATTCACTTCTCAAGCGTATAATATAATAATAATAATAATAATAATTTGAAAATATTAACGCCATCTCTCTCACTCTCTCTTTTTCTTATTTTATACTCTAATAGGTTAATAAATTATTACAAGTAATTTACGACGGTGGTTTCATATAAATTATTATACAGGTAGGTATATGTTATATATATATATAAAAGATTAAAATATTAAATAATAATTTCTTAACTATAGCCTTCTATAAATTGTTGTAATTAAAGAACAAATTATATAATTATTTTATATAAATCAATTTTTGTTTAAGAAAGGGCCTATAGTTAAAAATTATTATAACAGTAAATTAAATTCAAGTAAATTTGAAAGGAAACGCATGGAATAAGAAGCGAGTACTTTACCTCTATTCTACAGCTATTTTAATTTTCAAAAATTGAAATTTTGTCTCATGTCAGCTAAAAGTGTTTCATTATATTATATGAGAAAAACATTTTTATTGGCTTTAAAATAATAATAATTTAACAGAAAAGAACAATGAATGAACAAGAAAGAGGGTCTGAAACAAACAATAACCCCAAGTTAAAAAGAAGAATTTAATTTAGTCTGATTAGAAAATTTGAAGAGAAACAGGAAGTTTAAATTATATCATAAAATGTTCTGTGTCGTCAGTTGGTTAAACGAAAATAGGGGAGAATAAAATGAAATTATTTTAGTTAGTGAAATTTCTAAAAAAAGTAATTATGTTGTCGTTAAAAAAAAAATATAACATTAACCATTAGCACTTATGTATACACTTTTCTGTATACATAATATGCTTTATGTTAATAGTGGAAAATGTGTTATGGGGGTCGCGGGACCAAAAGGCAAGGATTATTGAATTTGAAAATTATATTTTAGTCCAACCCAGGATAGTAAGATTGCAAATGTATAACTCCAATTTAATTCTTTCTGGGTTTTTGCACTTTGGTCTCGAAATCCCCATAACAATATGCTGATGACTTAAAAATCTCAGCAAGATTGAGTCCCCAGATGTCTCGAGACTTCAAGATGACTTGCATAAATTAAAAAAATTGTGTATCATGAACGGATTATATCTAAATTTGAAGAAGTGAACATTAACAAGATCTAATTATAGAAATTTATATAAATAAAGTGGAATTTCAACACAATGAGGGGCTGAATAACCCCTATGTACATCTTAATTTTAATAAATAAATAAAATTAAATAAGGTGTAATTTTTGATTCGAGATTAAATTTTAACACTTCTTAAAGAATGTTAAAAAAAAATTTTGGAATTTGTGAAGCGATCGGCAAGACATGTCCACAATTTAGAAATTATTGTTTCCTAGTAAGTTGATCAAACAGAACGTGACAGACGGACACTCCGCTATTATTATATATAGATTTTAACTCTTTTATAGAAAATATAAAAATATTTTATCTTTTAGTTATAATTAAAAAATCTGGTGTGACTGGCGCACAGCACACAACTTTCTCTTACCTTCGGTAATCGAATGTTGTGTACTGTGCTTGTCACACCAGATTTTTTGTGTCGACATGTATTTAGTTTCCGACCATAGGGTACGATTGAATTCAAGATGTAAAATTTATAAGTATGGGAAAATATTTATATTTTGATACCATGGCAACCATTTCTCCTATCTTTTCTATGGAGTACAAGAGTAAAGTGGTCTTCAGAAGATTTCAATCACAAAATGAGAATATACATTTTATAGAGAATCTAAAAAATAATTGATTTTTGAATTTTAAAAAAAATCGTTGGAGCAAATTTTGAGAAAATCAAAAAAAACTGAAAAAGTGCATCAGTAAAGTACTAGTACTCTTTGGTCGATTTTGTTCAAAAGCTTCGTGTCACGTCCCATGGGGGTGCCTAACTTAAATATCAAATTTCAACTTCCTAGCTCTTTTTGTTCTTGAGATATTTTGTTCACAGACACACAGACAGACAGACAGACAGACAGACAGACAGACCATGTCGCGAAAACCACTTTTTTGGATTCAGGGGACCTCAAAACGTGAAGATCCATCAAAATCTCGACATCGAATTTTTGACATGAATCCAATACTTTCTCTCTATATATATATTACATATATACATAGGTAAGAGAAAGTAAAAGACATTTCTCTAAACTATAGCCTACATTTAATTAAATTTTAAAATAATCAAGACTGTTTTAGAGAATTTTCCTAATTCATTTTATGTATTTTGTAAATAAATAAATAAAGTGTAGAATTATCAAGTTGTAGTTAAAAAATATGTTTTTATATTAAATGACTTTGGTCAATTTACACTTATGTACACAAACAATTTTCTGTATTCTAGGGGGGCAACCATGGGCGTATCTAGAGAATTTGGCTGGGGGGGCCATGGTACCAGCTATCCTCCGGAGGGGTGAAGTTGGAAAGCCCCATATTTTCTTAATTTTTCTTGGGGCAGGGAGCTTTCTGGAGTGGTGGGGGGGGGGGGGGGGCACGAGCATTCTGGAGGGGGCCGGGCCACCCCCTAGTTACGCCCATGGGGACAACGGAGAAAAGCAACAGTCACCACAATCAATACGGTTAAGTAAAGCCATGTGCAGCGAAAGTTCGGGATTGGTGATCCCAAGCAATCAGCGTGTGGAACGCCCTCCGGTAGCCATCGGTACTTGTATTTAAAATTTATATGAATAAAGAAATAACCTCTAAGTGGCCTATGGAATCGAAAAGGGTTAAAAAAAAAAATCTGTATATTTAAGTTAAGAGTGAAATAAAAAAAATTTTTTTGACTAAATGTGAGATTTATAATTAAAAAGTCAAAATTCTCCGAGACCATAAATGAGTCTAAATAAGAGTTAAATTTCTTAAAAGAACATTTCGATGAAATTTTTAATACCTTTGAAATTGAGATGATTATCTAATTATAGAGGAGGATTATTCATTAATTCCAATATCCGGAATGACATAAAGGCAAGATGGCGGATTAAGTATAGAGTGTAATAGTTAGCAGAGACATTAACAAAGGATTATGTTAATATAATCCTTAGATTACAACAACTGAGCGCAAATTGTATTTAAACATTACATTTTATTATATGATATAATTATTAGCTATTATTATTAAACTGATTAATTGTTAGTGCCTGAAGGAGATATTAGAAAGATGGTAATAGAGATATAGCTAGCGAACTGTATATGGAAACGCTCCTTCAAACAAATGTGGATTCCTAGGAAAACGGGGAAAAAGAAGTACACCGTAATTTTAACAAAAATAATAACAAAAACTTTAATCACACAAATAAAAATACACTTCTTGATGTATATAATAAATAATGGCCACGCCGGTTTTGGGTGGATAAATAAAGGATGAATAAAATGGGATGTGGAAGCAATATGAGAATGGGAAAGATGAGTATATAATGAATGTGAGTCCACCAGGGCTCGGATGGAGTGGTCTAGCACAAGGGCATCAACCAGGGGTTGGTTAGCACGAAAGGGCTTGAAACCAAAGAGTGGTAGGTTTGCAAAGTGATGCATGAACCAAAAAATAAGGGTGCCGGCGACTGTTACGGGCTGAGGTTCGAACTGCTTCGAGCGAGGTCCGGATGTAAAGTGTTTTTGCAAGCGTTGGCCCGCGTCCTTCCTGGGATGCGAGACGCCTTCACTGCATTTCCGGTCAACTTTCCTAATGTTTGTGGTGCGCTCTGACGGTGAGGTGGCGACCCTACATTCTGGCCAACATTAATATTATATATCTTTTTATTTATTTTAATTTCTATCTAATTTGTAGTCATAAAATATGTTTGAATTGTGTTAAATGTAAACATTTTTTTCAAAAATTTGTAACAAAATAAATAAAGAATTATATATCATGTATTTGTCCATGAAGTAATTATGAAAAACATATAACCAAGTATTTATTAGACTGAAATTTAGCGATCTATCATATTATCTATATATGCGGTAGTGTGGTCCAGTAGTAGGGCATGTTGAGCGTAAATGGACAGATTCGTGGTGCGACAAATTAAAAAACACTTGGTCATATGTTGTTCATACAATGTATATAGTGTATTTTTTTCTTTTCCTTTATCATTAATTGACTAATACTGGTATCCAATTTCACAAAATGAACAAACCTAACCGAGCTATAATAATTTTTTAAATTAAAAAAAAAAAAAAATACTACTTGAAAAAAATTTATTTCTATTTTATTATTATTATGTATATACAGTAGCCTATATATATATAAAGAATTGGATTCATTTCAAAAATTCGATGAAAATACACGTTTCGAGGTCCCCAAAAAAAATGGTCTGTCTATGTACTCAAAATAAAGCATGAAAAAAATGATTTACGAAGTTGAAATTTTATATTTAAGTTAAAGACACTAGCCTGGGCCGTGAAAATAAGCTTTTGAACAAAATCGGCCAAAGAGTACTAGTACTTTACTGATGTACTATGAGAATGTTGTATACTGTGCAACCATCACTTTTTTAAAATGGGACAGTATTATTTCAAATTAATAATAAAATGACACTTGATAAAATTTTAATTTTCACTCACCAAGAAACTATGTACGATTCAAGAGCAACATACACTTATGTTCATTTTTGTATAGAATACACTTTCATCAGTGTTTCATATCCAATATGTATTTAAGTATATTGTACATGGTAGAGTTGTTTTTTTTTTAAAGAAAATCTTTCTTAACAATGATTTGAGTTAAATATTATCGTGAGATTTCACCTAGTTATGTCTGTCTGTTTATCACAAAAAAAAAAAAAAAAGTTAAAGAATAGATGGGGAGCAATAAAATGCTTCAACTCAAATAAGATAAATCTTTTTTCTTTCTTCTCAAGTAAAAAATAAAACAACAACAACAACAACAAGTAATGGAAACCTGAAAATTTCTGGCAATGTGCTTGAAATCATTTTTTTTTTTTTTCTTTCTTTTTTGATGATCAATTGACTTGAGATGAACGATCTCTTCACTCACTCACTCTCTTATCTGTTGTTATTTGAAAACTTGTTGGTTTATCTTAGTCTATCCCCTTTCTCTTTTATAAATATACATCCACCCCTAGGGAGAGTAAAACATTCTCGTCATATATGACGTGAATGATTTTTTCATTGCCTTAAAAAAAAATTTTTTTTGTTTGTTTGTAGATTTAGATACACAAAAAGACATGTGTACATAAGTGTTAAAGCGTTACAAAACGCTATATCATCTCCTAGACTCAAGTTGGAAGAGGTGTCCCAAAATCAGATTTTCTTGTATAATGCCATCGGGGAACAAGACAAAGGCGGCTGATAATGGGACTGGTTCTGACCAATCATTATCATGAAAAGTTTCACTTCTTTAGAATTTAGTTTCTTCTAAAAGTGTGTATTTATGTACCCAGACAGCTTAAAATATTGCAGGAATATTGCAGAAATATCTCGAATCTTGCATAAATTGCCAATATTGCACCAATATTGTAAATCTTGCAAAATATTGGCCTTATCATTGTTGCAATATTGCAGCGGCAATATTCCAAGCTAGGCAGACATAAGAATATTCCAGCAAGATTGCTGAAATATTCCTATCCCCGCCTTTTTTTGCAATATTGCAGAAATATTGCTGCAAAGTTGGTGTTTATGCTGCAATATTGCTGCATTATTGTCAATATTGAGCAAGATTGGCAATATTACTGTGATATTCCAAGCTGTCTGGGTATACACCAGTGGCCGATCAAGAGGAGTTTCTCGGGGGGGGGGGGGGGGGGGTAATCTGGTGTGACTGGTCGCACAGCACACAATTTTTTCTTATTATCGGTAATTTAAAGGTGCATTCTGTAGTCGTTTACCAGAATATACACCCTGTATATACAAATCAAATTTTTAAGTATTAGTTTTTAAAATTTTATATTAAAAATACAATTTTTTTACCAAAAAATAAATTTGCCTCAGGTACACCCCTTTACCCCCCCCCCTTGTATCCGCCCTTGGTATACACTTAAGTATGTATTATGTATAAAATACATAAAGACTATATAGGAAATAAGTGTTTGATAACAATAAGTGTACAAATTTGTTCTCAATGTTTGTATTAATTTAATAGCAAATAACAAAAGCCGCTAATAATTAATAGTCTCTCTAGCTTTTCTTCCAAGTAGCAATTTCTCAAAGTTTGAACTTTTTTTTTTCACACCGCATTTTTTTTTTTTTGCCCTAGAGCTATTCATTTCATTTCATCTTCTAACTCATTTGTCGCCGGGTGTGTGCAAAAAAAAAAAAAAAAAAAAAACAGTCTCTCCCTTCTTTGTGAAAAACTCTTGACTCAAACTTATGAAAAAAAAAAAAAGATTAAAAAGAGAATGTGCGAATATTTAGAGGAGAAAAAAATGAAGAAGAAACAGCTTTTCACAAAAGTGAAGTTGACTTCTATCTATTATTATTTTTTAAAATAAAATAAAAAAGTGTATTTTTTTTTGTGCCGGAAGCAAATGAAATGGTCGATAAAGAAAATAAAAATTTCCTTCTCTTTTTAAGAAACTATCAAACTTTTCTTTGAATTGAAAAAATAAAAAAACACCTGTATGAAAAATGGACAAATTAACTTAAGTAGATATTGAAATGTAACATCTGTCTATTTCTTAATGTAACATATAGTTTATAAATAAATTTAAAAAGCATACTATTTAGTAAAAATTAATTTAAAAAATTAGATTATATGTTTTGATTGAAATACGTATTTTGACATTTGTGCTATCTTCGGAAATAATAAAAATATACATCTGAAGATGACACACTAAGTGTTGAAATACGTGTTAAACTTCAGAAATAATACAAATACACTTCTGAAGTTGACAGATCAAGTGTTGAAATACGTGTTTCTTTAGAAATAATACAAACACACACCTGAAGATGACACACTAAGTGTTGAAATACGTGTAAACTTCAGAAATAATACAAATACACTTCTGAAGATGACACATTATGACAAACAAGTATTAATGATTTATTTTATACCAATAAATAGATTGAAATATATCGCCTAGTGTTTTTTTAGTAATTTTATCTAGAAATTATAATAGATTGCATCAAAGAAAATATTTCAATTTTGAATAAAAAGCAGCAAAAAGTTATAATTTTTTTTTTTTTTTTGTAAAATTAAAACAGCCAAAAACACAAAAACCAAACATAAGTGTTCTTTTTTATTTATTTGAACATATATTAACAAACACCAGTCTATAAAAGTTTAAGTGCTCTCTAAATTGAAGAAACCCTCTAATATTAAGCACTAAAACACGGTTTAATATTTATGCAGTTTAAAAACTAGATATAATAAAAAATTTGATTCTTTTTGTTTAGGAATGTGCCATCTAGGTGGCTTGAGTTCTTGGAAGCTATCATTAATCAAAGGACAAGGAGGAAAGGGTTTTCTTCTTGTACCCCAAACTATAAAGGGTGGGAAGTTTCTTTGCAGGACCGACGGGCATGCAAATTAACCGAACATGCAACTACTAGCTTGGGGTATGAGGATTGTTGTAATTAATCTTCTCTCCCCCCTCTAGGGGGGGGTAAAGTCTTCGTCGTTGTCGTCGTCGTTGAGAGACAAAGACGCCTTTCTTAACGCCAAAGGGCTGGTCTTGCCCTTTCATCTCTCTCTCTTCTCTCTCTCTCTCTCTCTTAAACAATATTTCTTCCGGATTATAAGACTCTTTTTTTTAGACAGATATTGATGGTTATTACAAAATAATATAGCTATGTTATTAGTTCTAGCGTATATTTGAAAATAATTGACAAAATGCCTTGTTTTTAATAAAATTTTTTAGCGATATATATCATCAGTTACAATCAAAAAATAGCAACTTTTTCATCAGCTTAACTGCAGAGATTTATAAAAAAAAAAAAAAAAAAAACTATTTTGACTGTTGATTAAAATCCCGTTAAATGAATTCTTCAAATAGTAGTTTTTAAATAAAATTATATTGATAAAATAAAATAATCGGAAGCAGCCAAATAAAATTCCCTCTAAAACATCCGAAACATCTCATATTTCTAAAGTGAGTTAAAGAAATATGAGATATTTCGGATTTTATATCTAAAATATATCTATATATACAGTATATAAAATTCCCTCTAGAAATCCGAAATATCTCATATTTCTTTAACTCACTTTAGAAATATGAGATGTTTCGGATTTTTAGAGGGAATTTTATTTGGTTGCTTGCACTTATTGAGTCTTTAACATATATTACATGTGTTACAGATAAACAGAGATGCACAATATTAATTTTTTCTTATAAAAAATTTTTTTGCCATTTAAATTAACGATTAAACTACTCGGTATATTAGATTCTATTTTCTATATCTATAAGTTTATTTGATCAAATTTATAAATTATAAATTAGTTGTGAAGAATTAAATGCTCTACTATTTAACTTTTATTGAATTTTGTTTTAAAAATGATTATAAAAAGTTTTTGAAATAAAAAATTTGTTGTATGAATTAGCACACTGATGCCCCAGAAAGGCTGGAGATCCTGGGTTCGATTCCCGGGGGCGCTTGATCCACTAATAAAAAAACTTCATTTTGTTGCCGACGTTTCGAGAGCTTGTCGCACTCATCTTCAGGGCAATAAATTGTCAGAATTAAGTTTCGAAACAACAGTACTTAATTCTGACAATTTGCTTGCTTTGAGGATGAGTGGGACAAGCTCTCGAAACGTTGACTATAAAAGATAAAGTTTTTAAACATAGTTTTTTTCCAGGAAGGCTACATCTATTTTCCAGGAAGGCTACATCTTTTCATTCAATGTAAAATTTTTTAACGTTCCAGACATGGGCGTAACTAGCTAATTTGGCTGAGGGGGGGCATGGGTCCAGCTATCCTCCGGGGGGCCTGGAAAGCCCCATATTGATTCAATTTTTCTTAGGTCGGGGAGCCTTCTGGGGAGGGGGGGGACACGAACCTTATGGGGGAGGGGGCTGGGATTCACCTATTTACTCCCATGGTTCCAGAGTTTCCCTAATAATTTAGGTATTATTTACAAAAAAAATATATATATATATATAAAATATATATCTACTAATAATTTCAAAAACATAAATAACTCATCTTGATTAAATGAGTTTCTTTTAAAATAAAATTGATGAACTTGGAAATGTTATTAATCTCTTAAAAAAAAAAAAAAAATGCCGATGAGAAATCTGAGAGGATTTCGGCGGCGGCGGCGGTGGCATCACTAACTAATTGGAATATCTTTTTTTTTCGACGGGTTGCTCAATTAAAACAAAAAAAAAAAGAGCTCTTTAAGAAAAAATGATCGATAGCTAGTCACTTTTTATTAAGTTTTGAATATTAATATTTAAAAGCTATAAATAATAATTTAAAAATAAGGAGCTGAGAAATAACCATCTTATCTAATAATAGTAATCTAGAATATTTAGATTAAAAGACTTGCTTTTATACTCAATAACTATTTGATACGGTTATTTATTAATTAGAAATTATTATTATTTTTTTTTTTTAGTTAATATTTTAATATCTAAAGATAAGTGCAAAATTAGCATTTAAGAGAAGTTTTGTATTTTTAATTAGTATTTAGAGTTAAGTGCATATTTAGAGTTTAAAAGAAAGTTTGTATTCTTATTTTTGATCAAGTTCTCCATTTTTCATTATTTTAGTTAATAATAATTAAGGCAAGGATAAACAGTAAAAACGAATTTTGTTTGAAAATTATTTAATATCTGGACTATCGGTTGGTATGAAGCTCCATCATCAGGTCCGCTAAAAACAAAGATTAGACAAACAACAAAAAATGTAATATCACCATACATTAAACACAATAAATTAACGGTATATACAATAAATAACTGTAAATTTTATTATGTTTAGTCTATATGTAAAAAACATTTTTGTATATAAGTTTATAATTGTATATATATAAACCTATATATTAAAATTATACATCATATGTAAATTGAAAATAAATCACAAAGGTAACTGATTTTTCACATTTTTAGCTGAACTAATTTTCAAACAAAATTCGTTAATACTCTTTATCCTTCGCTTAATTAATTTGTTTTCTTATGTGTGAATTATTCGAAATACAAATATTTATGTATTATGTACACATAATAAAACAAGACACACTAAGTTCCAATTATGTTTATCTTGTAATGTATTTTCAGTTTTTTTGTTTTTTTGTATTATGTAATTTTTTTTTAATTTATACTCTTTTATTTCAAAAGAATAGTATTTTTGGAGAAGGGGGTAAATCAACAGCACCCTTGTTCTGTGAAAAAATTTACTAAACACGGCCCTGAAATACAGCACAATAAAAGCACTAAGTTTCTACTAGAAAGTCAAATTTTAAGGTAAGGCTGACAGACAGTTAAAATATTGATTAAGCTAATATTGACTCTGCAAGTGCAAGTATATACAGCACCTAGCTTAATACAAATAGGCATAACTGGTATATCGCACACAAACTGAATAGCATAAAAAAAAAACATGAAAAACAAATAAGTGAGAAAAAAAGAAATTTTTTTTTTATTTAAGTGTGATTATGTTTAATAATATGTACGAATAAAAAATGTATAATGACTAAAATGTTATTCATTTACGTTATAATTGTTCTAAATTATTTCCGATTTAATTAAATAAATTTGTATGTTTTTAAACAACGTCGAGTGGTGGTGGAAATCGGGATAGGTGGCCATCAAAAAACAAGATCATTGACCCATCGATAATGTATCTATATAATATGAATAAAAAATAAATTTATAAACGTCAAATGACCTCTGCAGCCAAAAAGACTTAAAAAATGAATAAATTAATTTGTATTAATTAATACACTTAAATTAATTTAACAATTTTGTTGTTTTGAAAGATTTGTTGATTTTTCCTGTTAAGCTTGATCAAGTACTTATCATGATCTGGATAGGTAGCCCCTAAGAAATATAATATGATTGAGTTTTTAAATATATATACATTATAATTATTAAATTAGAAATCGAATGATCTTATTAGAAATTTACTTTATCTTTGAAACATATAACCAAGTCTTTTTCTAATTTTCATATAAATAATTTCTTACCTTAAATAAAAGCGTAAAATTTTTTTTAAAGAAATTTCAACTCTGTTGAATTACCTGCAACAAACAAAAAAAAACATTGTTAGATCTTTTATATAAATTTTAGTATTTTATATAATAAATAAAAAAAAACTTATTTTATTTATACAGTATGTATTATGTTTATGAGACCTTCATTTATTTTATTTAAATAAATACATACTTAATACAAGGAAACCCTTTTTTCTAGCGTCAAATAAAAAAACTTACAAAAAAAAAAAACGAAATAAAATAAATATAATAAAAAATTTTAGTTTCCTATTCAAAAAATTTCGACATTGAATTTTTGACATGATCAAAATACTTTCTCTCTATATATATTTCATATGTAGGGCAAGAGAAAGTAAAAATATTATACTACTATGAAAATAATTTATTTTCCTATCCAAAAATGCTACAATTCTACAAAGAAAGTTTATTTTATTACAAGAAACACTTTTATTTAATCAACAGTCCCAAATTTTGTATAAAACTTACATAATCTAACATAAGTGCAAAATTTTCACTTATGTACCCATAGTGTGAAGTCGGATAGGGGAGGCCAAATACCAGCTCTCCTTCACCATTAAAATTACACATTTTCATTTTTATAATAGTTAATAAAATAAAAATGAAACACTTATAGGTAATCGTATACGCCCTATAATTTTTTAAATACTACGCCACTATATCCATCTCATAAAACATTTTAATACGATTTTATCATACCTTAATTACACTTGATTACTTTTTTTTTGTCTAAAAGATCAAATTTATAATCCCTTCTCTTTCCCTATTATTATTTAAAATTAGATTTATTATTATAATGTCTTATTTAAAAGAGAAACTAAGAATTTATTATAGGAAAAAAAATTTTTTAATTTTAATATATTCCTTTCTTCTTATCTGATAAATTCAAATTGAACTTTGAAAGTTTTCTTATAAACATAAAAGCCATGGAATGTCAAGAGAATCGATTAATAAAGACGACTAAACCATGACGTAATTTATAGCTTACTAGCTTGGTGGCTTGCCTAAGGCTCTAAAACCCTTATTTTTTTAAGTAATAAAAATTAATTTAATCTTTAGTTCAAGTAAAAATAAAAATTGGCGTGAAAATTTTCTATGTTTAAAAAAATTAGTCAAGTAGTTTTTGAGTTAATGAACTTCAAAGAAAAGGGTTAAAATTAAATCTTACAATTATTATTCTATAAGTAATAATATATATTAAATTTTATAGGGTAAAACTATTTAAAATTAATCTAAAACACTAGGTTATAAGTTTCAATATATTTATTACATAAACAATTTATAGCTGAGATGTTATATTAATAAGCGGGTAAAAATGAGAAATGCAGCTAAGGTCATTTCTTTATTCGATTAATTCACACAGCTGACGTTTCGGTTCCGTGTTTGAACCATCCTCAGAGCTGGCAAAAAGTCATTATGAAAGTCATAGTGGATTTTATACAATGTATATACAATTATAATTAATAATATAATACAATTATATACAATGTATAAAATCCAGTATGACATTTTCATAATGACTTTTTGCCAGCTCTGAGGATGGTTTAAACACGGAACCGAAAAGTCAGCTGTGTGAATTAATCGAATAAAGAAATAACCTTAGCTGAATTTCTCATTTTTACCCTCTTGTAATACTTTTGAAGAATATAAACTTACGAATCAAGTATGTATACAAATAACAATATTTAAACTTATAACCAAGTGTTTTTGAATAATTTTATTTATTTATAATCAACAAAGTTGCTAGTTTAAATTTTATTTTTTTGTCAATTATATGTTTGAATGCACAAGTGCACAATGTTTATACATTAGTAAGTGCAAATTGTTTATTTTTAAAATGACAAATAAATAAATCAAGCTTGAATAAATAATTAAATAAGTAGTATTGGTTTTATGTAAAATTTCACTCTGTCAATTATCGAAAAGAGGAAATTTACATAACGAAAAAGAGGCTAAATAAATAAAATAAAAAAATAAAATATTGAATTATTTATTTATTCCACTTTAGGTTTTTATCCATTTCAGAAAAAAAAAAATAGTGGCTTTTGCTTTTAAAACCACTACAAAAAAAAAAAAACTTTAGTTTACTTTGCGACGTGTAGCTATATTTAAAAAAAGAGGAAAGAAAATAAACTCGATCCTTTTTTTTTCGATATTTGCATATTAAATAGAAATTTCATTTCTTGGAAATTGAGTGGGGTGGAAAAAAAAAACGTTGATTTTTATAAACATTAATTACAGAAGCTCCCTCATGGTGAGTACATACCGGGATATGCCGATTACAACTTCCCCAAGCTAAGCTCTTCTTTAAAATAAATAAACAGTAAGTAATTTTTTTTGGCATTTGAGAAGTAAAGTTTCATCCTTTACGGTTCAATAGTTCCAAAGAGAAAAATATGAAATTATATGTAGTTCCTGTGGTTTTCTCTAATTTACTAAATTGTGGATGGAGAGCGAGTGCCTACAACCTAGCAAAAAAAGCGAAATCTTTACCTCTATGTTAAGGTTCAGTTGCTTTTCACGTTTCTCACCTAAAAAAGGCTCAGGATATGCAACCGGATCGAGTTTTTATACTTTTCCCTCGTATCCAAACTCATATTTCAAATAAGCAAAGTTTCATCCTTTTCGGTTCAATAGTTCCAAAGGAATTAGTTAAAAATAAGCATAAAAGTTAGATTTTTGAAATATGGAATTCCCTAATTGAGACGGGAAGCGAATCTCTAATTCCTAGCACAAAAGGCGAGATCTCTACCTCTGTGTTAAAGCTTAATAGTTTAATTTTAATTGATTTTTTTTTCGACTCCATAAAAATCGAAGCTGTGGTGTTGAAGTGTTTTATATTGTACACTTATGATTATGTAGAAACATAATAATGCTCTTAAAACACTTTGTCAATTAAGATAAAATAATATTAAATAAATTTATTTGGAAATTTATTTACTCTAAAAAAAAAAAAAATCTGTTATTTAATAAAGTGGAAGAACTTATTGTTGTTAATTTCATTCTATTTAAATTCCAGATTCTTTTCTAGGACAATCTCTTTCTAGATTTGGCAACTAAACTTTAAAGTGATAGCATCTTGAAAAATTCTTTTTTTTTTTTTGATTATTATTATTATTGTGAAATTAGAATCAAGAAATGTTGGCAAAAGATATTTACTCTTTTTTTTTAATGATTTACATATTAAAACGATTTTTAAATGTTCTGGCGTTGTTTGTGGCGCCAAATCCGGGTCCATTCCTCCTGATGGCTAAATTTGCTTTCCAACTGAGTTCATATACCCGAATGCCGTGCTGTGGTCTAGTGGTAAGGGCACACTGAGCGCAAATCGGTGGATCCGTGGTTCAACTCCCGGCGGCACACCCTTATATCTTTTTCGGGTACATGAAGTAATATCTAATTATATAAATCTCCGTTTCGCGGCTTACCTACGCGATGTATATAATATCTTAAATATTATATATAATTTCTTATTTATAGATTTTTAAATGGTTAAATATTGAACTTTTTAACTATTAGAAGTAAATCAAATCGCAAAAAAAAAAAAAAAAAAAAAATATAACTAAGAAACTTACTTCCAAATGGCCAAGAAAAGTTTTAAGCAATTAAATAACCGAAGTAATTTTTATTTAATTATACTCAGATGGTTTGACATTTCTCTCCTCTAACGAAGAATTTTGCTGAAAATCTATTTATAACCCAGACAGCCTGGAATATTGCAGTAATATTGCAGCAATTTTGCCAACCTTGCACAATATTGACAATATTGGAGCAACATTGCTGTAATTTCGCTGCGCAATATTGAAGTGAAGACATTGCAGAAATATTGCAGCAATATTGCTGTGGCAACATTGAAGTGTGAATATTGCGACAATATTGCAGTGGCAACATTGAATAGTGAATATTGCAGCAATATTGCATCAATATTGCTGTTGCAATATTGAAGTGTGAATATTGTTGCAATATTGCATCAATATTGCTGTTGCAATATTGAATACTGAATATTTCAGCAATATTGCAGTGGCAATATTGAAGTGTAAATATTGCTGCAATATTCCTGAAATATTACAGTGGCAACATTGAAGGGTGAATATTGAAGCAATATTGCAGCACAATGTTGCAATGGCAACATTGAAGTATGAATATTTCAACAATATTGCAGTGGCAATATTGAAGTGTAAATATTGCAGCAATATTCCTGAAATATTACAGTGGCAACATTGAAGAGTGAATATTGAAGCAATATTGCAGCACAATGTTGCAATGACAACATTGAAGTATGAATATTGCAGCAATATTGCAGAGTCAATATTGAAGTGTGAATATTGCAGCAATATTGAAGTGGCAACATTGAATAGTGAATATAGGGTTAAAATTATCATATCAACTTTATAATATTCATATTAATTAAATTAATTAATGCCCCCGGGTGTGGCATAGTAGGTAGCGTGCCTACCTCATATGCCAAACGTCGCGGGTTCGGACCCAGGCAGTCCGATGATTTTATTTAAGCCATTTGGATACCAGATGGCTTAAATAGAAATGCCTGAACCCTCAATATATATACATTAATTACAACGCTTATCGTCTAAAGTCTTAAATGGCCTGAGTTGCCGAAAAGACTGTGTGAATGTGTGTGTGAGTGTGAGTGCGAATGAGAAAAAGTGTGAATGTTTTTTTTTAAATAAAAAAAAAAAAAATTAATTAATGCCCGTGATGACCCGTGGCTCAGAGAGAAGACACTAGCTTCTTGAGCCTGGGGTCCAGGATTCGCTTTCCGTCCCCAGCAAGGGCGGTCCCAGAGGGGGGTCAAGGGGGTCGTGACCCCCCCCCAAAAAAAAATCTTTTTTTTTTTTTAACACACACTTTTTTCCCACTCACTCTCCCATTCACACAATCTTTTCGGCAACTTAGGCCATTTAAGACTTAAACGATACTTATATTTGATTAATATATATTTATTGGGGTCCAGGCCCATTTATTTATACTATAAAAAAAAAAAAAAAAACAGTGACCCCCCCTCCAAATGTAAGGCTAGGACCGCGCTTGGTCCCCAGCGAGAAAAATTTATTTCATTTGAATTGACTGCAAATAATTTGAAATAAATAGGGATGGGGTCTAAATCGCCTTAGATGCCGAAAAAGAAAAAAAAATTAAAAAATTAAAAAAAAAAAAAAAATTAATTTTAAATATTAAAAATTATTATTTTTTTACAATTTATAAGTGACTTTTTGTTTAAAAAAAAAATTTAATAGTACTACATACGAATTAAGTAGCTTAAAAAGTGTTGAAATTTCATATAGCAAAACGTCCGAGGCAGTAAAGGAGTCGAATATTGGAATCAAGACATTGGAAATATTGGAAATGCAAAAAACTCGTGTTCAAATCCCTCTATGAACAAGTTTTTTTTTTACCCTGCAATATTGCCACAATATTCCATGCAATATTGCCACAATAATCCATGCAATATTTCCACAATATTCCATGCAATATTGCCGGAATATTCCCGTAATATTGCTGCAATACTTGCAATATTTTTGTAATATTGCAACAATATTCCATTCAGTATTGCCACAATATTCCTGCAAGTTACAAAGAGGCGGACATAGGAATATTGCAACAATGTTGCTGTATTGTTCCTGCAATATTCCCTGCAAGGTTAAATATTGCAATGTAAGATTCCTGCAATATTAATGCAAGATTCCAGGCTGTCTGGGAAGGAATATTTTTTTTTAATTAAAAACTCGAAAGAGAAAAAAGTGCGAAAATTCAATTGAATCTATATTTTTACTTTAACGTTAAAATATGGGATGTCTACAGATTCCATATTTTAATGTTAAAGTGTTCCAAAATTTTATAAAGTTAACGTTAAAAAATGGGATCTGTAAATTTTTATGAAATTGAATTTAATATTTAAATTATATTTAGTGTAAATTAAAATTACATAAATAATAATACAAACATTTGTAAATAAAAAAATAAATAAATATTTTTCTTTCAATTTTTTAATAGAAAAAAAAAAAAAATTTAAAATGTGAATATTGTTAGATTTATTAAAGAGTAACGTTAAATAAGATATTTTTGTATTTTATTGAAATTTGACTCAGAAAGCTTGGAATATTACAATAATATTGCTATAATATTGTCAATCTTGATTGATGCAATATTGCAACTCAAACAGCAACATTGCAGTAATGTTGCTGCAATATTCCTATGTCCGTCTAGCTTGATATTGCCCCTGCAAATTGCAGCAATGTTGGCAATATTTTGCAAAATTTGCAATATTGATGCGATATTGGCAAGATTTGCTCAGGGGCCCACATCTTGTGGGTACGTGGATGGCGACCACGAGTTACCCGAGCTGGAACTGGCCTATTCTTCTCCTATTCCGCCTCCTATTCTTTACATGTCAGTCCCTTCCTTCTTCTTTTAAACAGGAGACGTGTGAAGGGCCGGCCTGTTCTATTTCTTCCGGTGGCAAAAAAATCTTTTCCACCGACCCCTTTACCGCCGACCCCCGCCGCGGGAATAATAAAGGCAAAGAAAGAAGAAGATGCAAGATTTGCAATATTCCTGCAATATTGGCAATTTATCCAAGATTTGCGATATTTTTGCAATATTCCAAGCTGTAATAATATAAAAATTAATTGATTACAAATCTAAAAATCTGGTGTGACTGGCGCACAGCACACTAACTTTCTCTTACCCTTCGGTAAGAGAAAGTTGCGCACTGTGCTGGTCACACCAGATTTTTTGTGTCGAGATATATTTAGTTTCCGATAGCACCTTAGTTTCAAACTTGCATTTTAAATGTTGACTGCTTGAAATAAACTATGGTTATTTTTCAAAATTTTAATCTCATATTTGGACATTTTATACACAATATAGAATCGTAAATAAATACAAAATTTCATAAGAATTGGAAAAAAAAATTTTAAATGCGTAAAAAGTTCCAAAGGGACCCCCTTTTGAATCAGAAATTAACATACAAATCCCTATAGGAAATTAACATTGTTTCTATGCGAAGATAAGGTGGAAAGGGAATTTAACAATACTTTCTCTCTCTATATATTTCATATATAGGCTAAGAGAAAGTAAAAAGAGTAGAGACAGGCGATAATGTTTGCAAGTGAGAGAGAGACATATATGTTTTCTTTGAAACAATTAAAGACACAAATAAATTTAAAAAAAATGGGAATTTAAATAATAATTGATTTTTAATCTAATAAAAAAGAAAAAGATTTAAATTCCGTTACCATGGCAACCATTTCTATCTTTCCTATGAAGAACAAGAGTAAAGTGGTCTTCAGAAGATTTCAACGGCAAAATGAGAATATACATTTTAAAGAGCATCTAAAAAATAATTGATTTTTGAATTTAAAAAAAAATCCTTGGAGGGAATTTTGAGAAAATCGAAAAAAACTGAAAAAGTACATCAGTAAAGTACTAGTACTTTTTGGCCGATTTTGTTCAAAAGCTTATTTTGAGATTCTTCAAAGGTACCTAGCTTAAATATAAAATTTCAACCTCCTAGCTCAATTCCTTCATGCTAAAAATCGTTACACACACACAGACACACAGACACACAGACACACAGACACACAGACACACACACAGACCAATTTGCGGGACCCACTTTTTTTGGACTCAGGGGACCTCAAAACATGTATATCCATCAAAATCTCGACATCGAATTTTTGACATGATCGCAATACTTTCTCTCCTATATATTTCATATATAGGGTACGAGAAAGTAAAAATGGAGTAAAAAAATTTAAAGTTTATGTATCATTAGATTAGTGTTTAAGTGGCATATATAAATTTAACAAACTTCAACACTTATGTTTGAAGTTTTAATATTGTATGTTTTCTCTCTCCTCTCTCTCTTCTCTTAGCTTTAATATTTCATAGCTAGTATGTCAGAATCTTTCTTCGGTGAGTATTAGACTTGGCAATTTATCCTTCCAACGAAAATTAATTATAATAGAAATATCCTGCTGCACTAGAGAGGAAATTGTCCACGTTATACAACTTAATAAATGACTTCTTGTATTGTTCCCAAAGACTAGATTTATAGGTTCAAATCATTTTTGTTGGGTGTAAGATTCATAAAACTTGTTCAATGATTTATGTTTCGAATATCTATCCGGAAATTGTCAAATGTTCTCTCTCTCTTACTCTTTTGGTCAAGATGACATGAACCATTTGTCCCAAGAAAGAAAGAGAAAGAGAAGGTTAAGTAGTTAAAGAGAAAGAAAAAAACATTTGTTAAAATAAATTAAAAATTAAATAATAGATTCAAAAGCCATCTTCAGATTCGTGAATGAATAAAATTTTTTAACATTTAGTATAAAATACTCAAATTACCACTTGAAAAAATAATTTTATTTTTCTTCTTTAAATTAATTTTTTTTTTTTTTTGACGTGACAACGTCTTACAAATCATGTGTCTATAGTGGCATGTTAGAGGGGCATGCACGAAAAAGTATATTGGCTTGAATAACTCCTCTGTCTTAAGAGGTATAATTATGGGAAATATACGGTTAGAAAGAATGAGTTTTCAGCTAAAGAATTCACCATTTATTTTTTTCCTATCATTTTATTTTACCGCGCTGCGGTAAATTCTAATTTGAAAGTTTAAACTCCTGTAGATTCTGAACGGCTAATCAGATCAGACTAAATGAGATGTCGATTTGTGCAGGAAGAAAAACTCTAATAGAATGAATAAAAAAATCCCGAGTAATTAACTCAAAAATTGGTTTTTTTCTCGAAAAACCTCATTTTTTAGACAAAAAAATATCGAAAAATAGCCCTACTTGTGCAACGCATAGCGACTTGACCATAAAGGCTACATTAAATCTAAATATAGTTTTAGAAAGAGTGGTTCAATACCCAGAGGTTATTTTTTCATTTTTTTGATATGACGTCATTTTACCGCATGAGAGCACTCAGCGGGATTTCGTTTTTCGAAATTTTAAACCCCTGTAGATTCCGAACGGCTAATCAGATCAGACTAAATGGGATGTCATTTGGTGCAGAAAGAAAACCTCTAATAGAATAAATAAAAAAATCCCGAGTAATTAACTCAAAAATTGGTTTTTTTCTCGAAAAACCTCATTTTTTAGACAAAAAAATATCGAAAAATAGCCCTACTTGTGCAACGCATAGCGACTTGACCATAAAAGCTACATTAAATCTAAATATAGTTTTAGAAAGAGTGGTTCAATACCCAGAGGTTATTTTTTCATTTTTCTGATATGACGTCATTTTACCGCATGAGAGCACTCGGCGGGATTTCGTTTTTCGAAATTTTAAACCCCTGTAGATTCCGAACGGCTAATCAGATCAGACTAAATGGGATGTCATTTGGTGCAGAAAGAAAACCTCTAATAGAATAAATAAAAAAATCCCGAGTAATTAACTCCAAAATTGGTTTTTTTCTCGAAAAACCTCATTTTTTAGACAAAAAAATATCGAAAAATAGCCCTACTTGTGCAACGCATAGCGACTTGACCATAAAAGCTACATTAAATCTAAATATAGTTTTAGAAAGAGTGGTTCAATACCCCCAGGGCTTTTTTTCTTTTTTTTTGATATGACGTCATTTTACCGCATGAGAGCACTCGGCGGGATTTCGTTTTTCGAAATTTTAAACCCCTGTAGATTCCGAACGGCTAATCAGATCAGACTAAATGGGATGTCATTTGGTGCAGAAAGAAAACCTCTAATAGAATAAATAAAAAAATCCCGAGTAATTAACTCAAAAATTGGTTTTTTTCTCGAAAAACCTCATTTTTTAGACAAAAAATATCGAAAAATAGCCCTACTTGTGCAACGCATAGCGACTTGACCATAAAAGCTATATTAAATCTAAATATAGTTTTAGAAAGAGTGGTTCAATACCCCCAGGGCTTTTTTTTCTTTTTTTTGATATGACGTCATTTTACCGCATGAGAGCACTCGGCGGGATTTCGTTTTTCGAAATTTTAAACCCCTGTAGATTCCGAACGGCTAATCAGATCAGACTAAATGAGATGTCATTTAGTGCAGAAAGATAACCTCTAATAGAATAAATAAAAAAATCCCGAGTAATTAACTCCAAAATTGGTTTTTTTCTCGAAAAACCTCATTTTTTAAGCATATGTCGCCCTTAATGGATAAAAGTTTGGCCACACCTGTCATATATTGTTTCAATGAAAATGTTTGAACATGTTTATTTATGAAAACAAACTACTAGTAAAAAAAAAAAACAAAAACAATACTTTCTCTCTTTATATTTCAATATAGGTAAGAGAAAAAAAATTTTTTTGAAGTCAAGCAAAAGACGTCACGTTAAAAAGCCACCGGCTGTGTAGAAGACACAGCCAACACCTAATTTTTTTTTTTTTTTTTTTTTTTCAAAAAATCTGGTGTGTTTGTGACACTCCAGATTTTTTGTACAAACATATATTTAATTTCCGCCGGTATTTTAGAATTCAAGAATGTAAAATTTATAAACATTGGAAAATATTTATATTTTGTTACCATGGCAACCATTTCTCCTATCTTTCCTATAAAGTACAAGAGTAAAGTGTGCTTCAAACAATTTTGAGGGCAAAATGATAATATACATTTGAAAGAACATCTAAAAAATAATTGATTTTTGAATTTTAATCAAAATCGTTGATGTGAATTTTGAGAAAATCGAAAAAAAAGTGAAAAAGTACATCAGTAAAGTACTAGTACTTTTTGGCTGATTTTGATTAAAAGCTTATTTTCACGCCATAGAGAAGTGTCTAACTTAAATATAAAATTTCAATCTCCAAGCTCAATTCCTTCATGCTTAAAATCACACACACACAGACAGACACACCCACACTCCCACAAACAGACCATGTTGCGAAAATCACTTTTTTGGATTTAGAGGACCTCTAAACGTGTATATCCATCAAAATCTCGACATCGAATTTTTGACATGAATCCAATACTTTCTCTCTATATATCAGGTATATTAACATATATAGAGATAAGAGAAAGTAAAAAGAAAATATAATAGTATTACTATCCATCTTCAAACAGAAATTGTACTTAATACAGAGATGTTCATTTTACAATAAACTTATGTTTTTATACATTATTTAAATGTATATTCCCAAGACTTCTCAACATAGAAGTGTAATGTTAAAATTGATGATTTTTTCATATAATTGTCAATTCTCTGTCCTTATCAAAATATCTCAAAAATATAATTTTTCTTTTTATTTTATAGAGAAACTTTCAAAGGGGTGCAAGAATATAATCTCGTTACGTAAATCCCAGCAGAGTCGCCACCATGCGTTTAACAAAATTATTTCAGAAATTTAAACAGCTAGAGCCATGGTGTGACAGAAAACAACATTCAATTACCGAATCTAAGTGAAAGTTGTGTGCTAGTGTGACATCACACCAGGTTTTTTATATTGGGATTATTTAAAAAAAAAAAAAAAACTAAATAACGTTAAAAAGTCAATTACTTGGCGCCAACAGATCAAGGAAATCTCAACTTGAGAGATTTTTAAACATCATTAATTATCTACTAATTTTTGTTTCCTATGAATATTCATCAGAATACACACACATACACATGATAGAAAGAAGCGCGCAGTCACGCACATCAACTTTACATGATATGGCTAACAAGTAATTTTTTTCTAACATTTAAAAAATATAAATATAAAAAAAAATCTATTAACTTTTTATAATATAACAGGAATAACTAATTTCCTTAAGCAAATTCTATTTTTTTTTTTTAATTATATGTATCTATAGACATCTTTTAATTATGTTTGTCATTTATGTTTTCTTTTTTTTTTTTTAATTATTTTCACAATAAATATTTGGATAATGGTTTTATCTACAACATATAACTTTAAGGAAGTAATTAGGAGTTCAGCGTCGTTAAATAAAGCAAGTTTAATTTTTAAAGCGATCGATTTTGCTTTTTCAGGCCTTACATCATTGAGAATTTACTGGAGGTTTTGTATTTTTTTTATTTGTTTATACTTGTGTTTGAGTTGACTGTCAAAAAAAAAAAAAAAAAAAACTCAAAAGAGTCAACAAAAAAATAAAACACTGAGATTCACTAACACATGCATATATATAACATATAAAAATACAAAACCTACAGTAAATTCTCAATGATGTAAGGACTGAAGAGGCTTTAATAAAAAAAATGAAATCGATCTCCTCAAAAATTAAACTTGTTAAATTTAACGATGCTGAACTCTTAATTACTTCCTAAATTAAACCAGACGTCAGCATGCAGTCTTTTATCAAAAAATATTTTTTTTTCATAAGATATAACTCTAAATTATAAAAAAAGAAATAACAAAAATATATATCAATAGATAGCTGAATCCTCACCTCTTATTAATATTTTTTCTCGTAGACTAGTTAAAACATTGTATTGACTAGTTAAAACATTGTATTAGATCATATTTTATATGATACACTAGGTGATATGTTCCATGTATTTATGAGTGAAATTTTATACATTGTATTGTGACATTAGTGTTATGTTCAGAAGTGAAATCAAAAGAAGTCAGTAATGTCAGTGCAAAAGTTTTTGAGGAACAAAAAGTCAAAAATCCTTATCGAAATCAATGAGATCTTTTTCCTCTTGTTCCAACGTTCAGGTAGCATCTCGTCATAAAATGATGTCAGCAATAACGTTTTTTAGGGCAGAACTAGAATCAAAGTTTCTTCAAGGACCGGAAAAAGTACGAAGGAGCGATGTCCGGTGGTTGCGATAGAATATCCCGTTTCAGTTTATTGACTATCTGAAGGGTCTTTTTTGCAATGGTTGTCGTGATGAAAGACAACTTCCAAAATTGAAAGTTTCGTTTTGCTCGGTACAAATTTATTAATTGACCACAGTAGGTATCCGTCAAATTATTTCCACCAATTAAAAAAAAAAAACTCTAATCATATCACCTAGTTTATTATTTAAATTATTAACATAAATTTTTCAGATTGATTTTTTATTAAGACGATTTTAAATTTATAAAATTAGACTAAATAAGTTTTTAATTTGCTTAATACTATGGGAAAATACAGTAGAAACTCGCTTAGCGAGCACCTCTAATAACGAGCAAAACAAATTGTAAAAGAATGACGAGCGACATTTCGAATAACGTGTGGCTAGGACGCATATTACACAAGTCTGTGTCAGGGGGGAACAGCTCTATGGGGAGAATGTTATTGTTTCGCATAACGAGTGTTTCGCTTTACGAGTATGATTCTGGAACGAATTAAGGTCTCTAAGCGAGGTTCCACTGTACTCAAGGGCGGATACAAGGGGGGTAAAGGGGGTAATTACCGATAATAAAAAAATTGTGTATTGTGCGACCAGTCACACCAGATTACCCCCCCCCCCCCGAGAAACTCCTCTGGATCCGATACTGACTGTACTTTTTACAATAAGAAAAAACCCATAAAAATCCATTAACTAGTTTTAGAGAATTAAAATAAAAATAATTAAATCCTTCAATTATTATTAAATAATTAATTAGTTATATTAAAATTTTTTATTTTTCATTATTAAATACTATATGCATTATTAATTGGGTTTCTTTTATTTTATTTATAGCTATAAATATTTAATTGAAATTCAATATTTAGCTTTAATTACACGGATTATTATCAATTATAATTGGTGATTAATTAACTGTTAGAGAGTGGGAGTGAAAGAGAGGGTTAAAAGGGCGGGGGTTGCGTGGCTCAGAAAATATTTACAATAATAATAATAATAATCCATTAATATACGACATAAATTGAAATAATAGGCCTATTATAACAACATATGTTTAAAAGATAGAACACAAGTGAAAAGTATATTTTTAAGCTAAAAACAACAAACATAAACACTTTTTTTATTGACTAAGAATATGAAAAAGTGTTTGGTGGTGAACTTAGATTAAAATTTTGTTTATTTTCTCGAAACCATGAAAATCAATAGAAAAGCCAGCGCAATTAAGTAAACATTTCAGAAGATCTAAACAAGGATTAGAAAAATGAAAATGGCACTAAGAAGACAGAAAAAACAATTTAATAAATTTGGCCACAATTATATACTTTAAATCAATAAAATAAAATAAAAAATGCATGTTGGCACAGAGGTAGAGATCTCGCTTCATATTTTAATAGTCATAGATTCGTTTCTTGATCAATCATTTATTAATAAATTATCGGAGTTTATGTTTATTGTATTTTTTTTTTCTTTTAATTATTAAACGTCAATTATTTAAAATTTAATTGAAAATTTTTAAACAAAATAAATTTTAATTAATTATATCCCCCAATTAAGTTATTATATTATTTTCTATGTGTATGTGTTTTAATTTAAAAAAAAAGTGTTTATGTGTTACATAAGTCTATAATTTAAACATAAGTTGTTTTTTTTTTATTTAAACTTATGTTTATTGTATTTTTTTTTTTCTTTTAATTATTAAACATCAATTATTTAAAATTTAATTGAAAATTTTTAAACAAAATAAATTTCTATTAATTATATCCCCCAATTAAGTTATTATATTATTTTCTAACATATTAAATAAATAAATAATGAAAGAAGAAACATTTTTATATTAAAAGAATTTTTCTTGTTGATTTTATCATTTTCAAAAAGCTTCCACTCTGTTTTTTTATTATTATTATTATTATTTTTTTATTAATTCTTTCATGTCAGTTTAACTGAGACAAACATTTTTTTATTAAATCAAAATCTTTATAAATTTATAAAAAAAAAAAAAAGTTAAAGAAAGAAGAAGAAAGAACCTTAAATGAAAGATCTGTTTGAATAAATGTATTCAATGAAATTTTTTAAATTCTTTTTTTTTCTCTCTTTTAAAAATATTAAATTTTTTTTTTATTAATAAACAAAAAGGTAAATTAAAAAAAAAAAAATTATGCAAAGTTAATCAATATTGTGAAGTACTCTCCACTTTAATTTAGAATTAATGAAAACATTTGTAATAAATTTGAAAAAAAAAAATTGTATGCCAATGATTTAAGTTCATTGAAACATAAGTTTATTATGTTTTGGTTCAGATAGAGACCAACATAAGTTTATTGTATTCCTTAAGCAACAAACGAATGCTTCCACATCAGTAAAGTGTACTTTAAACGATTTCCATGAAAAATTTCACTGATATACTTTTTAAAGAGCATCTAAAAAAATAGTGCATTTATGAATTTTAAACAAAATCGTTCCACCGAATTTTGAGA